>SJYA01011209.1:0-12894 GCA_006410615.1 Neotragus moschatus
CCAGATGCCATGATCTTAGTTTTCTGAATGTTGAGTTTTAAGCCAGCTTTTTCCCTCTCCTCTTTCACTCTCATCTAGATACATGTATAGAAATGTCTGCACACACACGTTTCCGTGCTCTGTCAGCTGAGATGGCCTAAAAGAGATGACACCCCACTGGCAACACACACACCTTGTGCTGTGAGCTCAGTCACTCAGTCCTGTCCAACTCTTCAAGACCCCGTGGACTGTAGCCTGCCATGCTCCTCTGTCCTTCGGATTTTTGGTCAAGAATATGGCAGTGGGTTGCCAGTTCCTTCTCAAAGAGATCTTCCTGACCGAGGGATCGAACTCACGTCTCCTGTGTCTCCTACACTGCAGGCTGATTCTTTAACCACTGAGCCATCAGGGAAGCCCACACATCCCTTGCATTCCGATAAGTGGTTTCTACTGCCATACTCTGGCACCCCACTCCAGTGTTCTTACCTGGAGAATCCCAGGGACAGGGGAGCCTGGTGGGCTGCTGTCTATGGGGTCGCACAGAGTCAGACATAACTGAAGCGACTTAGCAGCAGCAGCAGCAGCAGCAGCCATACTCCAGTGAGAACAACCCGGGGCTCATGGGAGCAGTGACCTGTGCTGGGAATGGGACAGGAGACACAGCAGACAAGTCTGGAGCATCTTGTAGAGACAGAAAGTCAGGAAGGAAAGCACCTCATGTCAACGGGGAGGATGATAAAAGAGGACAGGCACCAAGTGAAGGAGCTCCCAGTGCCCAAGCTGGAGCAACTTGAGTAACAAAGGGGTAGAGTAGTATTAGATTATAACCCGGGTACAAAGTAGACATCCATGACTGTATGGTGACATAAAGACTGGCATAAATTAACAAACAGTGGAGAAAATCTCCCAGGCAGAGGAGTTCCAGGTAACTTATATGGATGCTCTGCTTCTCTCCAAGGGGAGCATGATTCTCCCCTCCTTAGTCCTGGGCAGCATATAGTGACTTCCTTCCCAAGAAGAAAATGCAGGAAGGGAAAAAAGTGAGTTTACAGTGGAGAATCCTGATCAACACCACATTCCAGGTGATTAAGGTCAACATCAGAAGTCGTAAATCGTGTTGACTGTTCATATCCTTGATGTGATATCTTGAGAATGACATTTTACCTCTGTGGTTTTCCTCCCAATGAGCCATAACGCCAGTTTTATCATGAGGAAAACATCCAACAAATTCCAATGTTGGAGGATCCCATAAAATATCTAAACTATACTCCTCAGAATTGTCAATGTCATCAAAAACAAGGCCAGGGGAACTGCCACAGACAGACAAAGAGAGCCTCAGGATAGCACTTAGGTACTGAACCAAATGTAACATGGCATCCAAGCAGAATCCTGGAATAGGAAAAATGCTGGGCAAAAATCCAAGAAAATCTGAATAAACTACTGACTTTAGTTGATAATAATGTATCAGTATTGGCTCATTAATTGTAACAAAGCTACCATACTGATTTAAGATATTAAGATTATAGAGGACACTCCTGTACCAACCTCTCAATTTTTCTGTAAATCTAAAATTATTCTAAAATAATAAAGGGCATTATAGAAAAATAAAACCATGTAAGAGTTTTAAAATACTGCCAACATGTCATGAGGAAGGAAGATATTCATCTGGAAATGCTATAAAAGTTCTGTTATTCCTTTACTCATTTAATAACTATTCTTTGAGTAACCACCCTGAGATAGACACCACCTGCTTACTGACTAAGGATGTGTCAGTTAGCAAAATACCCATGGTTCCTACAGCCATGTCTTAGCAACCTCATAGGTAAAACAGAATTCAACATAAAAGTAATATTTTCAAATTTTGGTACACAGTATAGAAAATAAATGAAAATTGTAATATAAGTATATATAGTGAAATTTATTTGTTTATTTTTATTTATTTTTCTTATTTTACTTTACAATATATAATTAAATTTAATGCAGAGATAGTGTGAATGGGGACAAATGACACTCTCATTTTCACTTTCTAAAAGGAGAAAACTGGGCTTCTTGAAATTTCCAATAAATCTGCAGCAAAATTAAAAAAAAAACCCTGATTGTTCTTGTCCTCTTTAATTTCAAAATTTGATATCATAATATCATTAATGGTAATTTTTGAAGGTCAGCAATGATAAAAATGAATGCAATTCTCCTAAAAAATCCAATTCGCCTAAAACAGACATCAAAATTACACACTAAAATTAATTCTGCTGCATAATTGAGAAACAGTGAATAACCTTCATGAAGTGGAGACTTTTGCTGTAAGTTGATGAGATAATTGTTTAATTTATGAAGAAGCAAAGATATCTTTTTCTCACTCTATAATTCTGTAAGCACTTTACAACATGCTTCTGCAAAGATGTTAACTGGCATGGTGAATAGAAAAGTTTCATGTGTTTCTACACTTGTAAGTATTAAAGATGAGTGGGTAATCACTCCCTAATGAATAACATCACTAGTGATACTGGTGGCTCAGATGGTAAAGAATCCGCCTGTGGTGCAGGAGACCCAGGTTTGATCCCTGGGTTGGGAAGATCCCCGGAGAAGGGAACGGCAACCCACTCCAGTATTCTTGCCTAGAGAATTCCATGGACAGAGGAATCTGGTGGCTACAGTCCATGGGGTCACAAAGAGTTGGACACGACTAAGCAACTAGACTAATGAATAACATCAACCTTCTCTAACCTATTGAGCAAACTCAATCATTTCTTGATAACAGCCACCAGGGTTATTATGATTGAATAAATCCGATCACATTTTATCTTTATAGATTTTATTTGTTCTGTATACTTCAGGTAGATTGAAAAGAAAGCATTCTTTAAAATGCTTCTTCCCTTCTCCAGGGGATCTTCCCCACCCAGGGATCAAACCCAGGTCTCCAACATTACAGGCAGATTCTTTACCAACTGAGCTACCAGGGAAGCCCTTCTTTAGAATAACAATTCAAATTCATCTACTTAATCATTGCTGATTGGTTCTAGAAGACAGGATGGCATCCCAAAGTCTTTGAAGTTATTCAAATAAATTTAATAATAGTTTTGTCAAAGCACATTTCTCTTATACACTGTTAAATATGACCACGCTTTGAATACTGGTTAAAACAATTTTAAATTAAACTAGATGTTGAATCTACATTGACAATATTCAGTTTAGATCCAAATGCATGAAAGACTCAAGAAAGATAGCTATAAATGACCTTCCTAAAGCACAGTAGCTCTAATATGGTAGTTGCTTTTCATGTGTCAAGGTCACAAAGAGAGTCATTGTAAGGTGCTCTCACTATTTAAAATACTGTGAACCATATAAAAATCTCATGCCAATAAAATTCTTCCTTGGGTTTCCCTGGTGGCTCAGTGGAAAACCATCTGCCTGCCAGTGATAGAGACATGGATTCGATCCCCAGTCCAGGGACGTCCCTCACGCCACAGGGCAGCTAAGCCCTTGTGCCACAACTACTGAGCCTGCACTCCAGAGCCCCAAGTTGCAACTACTGGTCCCAGGAGCACCCTAAAGCCTGTGCTCGACAACAAAAGAAGCCACCGCAATGAGAAGTCTTCACACTGCAGCTGGGCTTCCCTTGTGGGTCAGCTGGTCAAGAACCCGCCTGCCATGCGGGAGACCTGGGTTCGATCCCTGGGTTGGAAGATCCCCTGCAGAAGGGAAAGGCTACCCACTCCAGTATTCTGGCCTGCAGAATTTCACAGACTATACCCAAGGGGTAACACACACAGAGCTGGACGCTACCGAGGGACTTTCACCTCACCTAACTTCCCATTCACCACAACTAGAGAAAAAGCCTGCACGGCAACAAAGACCCGCGCAGCCAAAAGGTAAGTAAATAAAACTATTAAAATTCTCTCAATACATCACAAGCAAAAAACTTCTTGATGGCTCAGCTGGCAAAGAATCCACCCACAGTGTGGAACATCTGGGTTCAGTCTCTGGGCTGGGAGATCCCTTGGAAAAGGGAAAGGCTGCCCACTTGAGTATTCTGGCCTGGTCACAGTCAGACATGACTGAGCAACTTTCACTTTCACATTAAAATTCTCTCTTAATACATCAAAGCAGAAAACAATAGTTCTTCTTGAATTATTAGAATTCAGTGAAGGTTATGTACAGTAACCAGAGAAGGCAATGGCACCCCACTCCAGGACTCTTGCCTGGAAAATCCCATGGATGGAGGAGCCTGGTAGGCTGCAGTCCATGGGGTCTCTAAGAGTCGGACAAGACTGAGCAACTTCCCTTTCACTTTTCACTTTCATGCATTGGAGAAGGAAATGGCAACCCACTCCAGTGTTCTTGCCTGGAGAATCCCAGGGATGGGGCAGCCTGGTGGGCTGCCGTCTATGGGGTCGCACAGAGTCGGACACGACTGAAGCGACTTAGCAGCAGCATGTACAACAACCAGTTTTGTAAAACTACAGAACAGATAGGAAAACAACTGGCAGCGTGTAACCACAAATTCATTGCAGCTCTGAGTAAAGGGGAGTGTGTCTCTGCACAGAAGAGGACGGGAATGTCCCTTCCTGTTCTCTGCTCTGAGACTCCTCGTGTCCATGTCCTCATACAGAAGGAAATGGAATTGTAGGACACTCCACGGTCAACAGAAAGAGCACACCCCCGGAAGGAGAGGGAGGCACTACTTTCATGAAAAAAAAATGCAGCATGGAACCAAGGGTGACTCTTCCCTCTTCATTTAAAAGAATGTATTTCATTTTGCTTTCTGTTTCAAAAGTTCAAGAGGAAAAAAACATTGATTCAATAAATTCATACGATCCAAATAACCAAAATTTTCTCCATGTTCTTATGATGCTCTGAGCAGCATGCTAACCTACCTTCCCCCCACCACCACCCCGGGCTCGCCACACTGCTGCTGCATTATCCCTTCAGGAGAGTCAGTACACAAGCTAGGAGCACAGCAGCCAGAGTCAGACCTCTCGGCCCGAGTCCCAGGTCCGTCACTCATGGCAGTGTGGCCTCAGGAAAGCAAATAACCTCTGTGGGTGCCACTGTTGCTTCAGCTATAAGGCCATTAATAAAAAGTTCTACTTGATAACGTGGTCATGTGTGTCATATGGAAAATACGCTCGTAAAGCTCATATTACTTATATTTTTTCTCCTAAATGATCTCTTCGAGGAGAGAGGCACTTATGTCTTACAATTCTGATGATTAAAGTTCCCAGGAAAGATGTATTGCATAGTGCAGAACTTGTGATCGCCTGTGTTCAAAACAGAGAGCTTGTTGACAATACATTCACGGGACCCACCCAGACATATGAATTATCCAGGGCTGTACTTGAAAGGTGGCATCTTAAACATTCCAGCTCTCTGTTGTCTACCAAAGGCTGAGACACCTGGGGTAGTCTTCTGACTCTATACAATAGGGATGGTTATATCATAGCTATCTTATGGAGGAGTTGGGAAGAATTAAATGAAATATAGCACATATAAAATATTTAGCAAGGTCAGCAAATGTACTATTATTTTATTAACATGGATGGAATAAAGGATTTGTCACATAAGCAGTCAGAGTGGAAAAGAAGGCTGAGGTTGTGAAAGTTTTCAAGTTGAGGGAAAAAAATGCCTAAACTTTTAAGTATTAGGACCAAGAAGGCAGCATCATCTCTTCTTGAAAGCAAATATATTAACACAGAGTTTGAGTTTGCCTGCTTAAAAATTAAAATCAGACTTCAAATCTTTTTTAACTAAAAAAGATATTGTTTTAGAGGATGTATCAAGTATTTCCAAAGTATTTATTTAGAGTCTATCAATAAAATCGCCAATTCAAAGAGACAGAAAACAAATTATTTGTATGTCATCACAGCTACACAGCTGTGAGACCCCTGAAAAAAGAGACGGTGCTCTAAAAGGCACACACTCATCTCCTTAAAAGCTATGCGCAGCAATCACCAGGAGTTATAATATATGTAACTGGGCTTAAAAGTTCTTTGTCATAAAATGTACTGTAAAGTCAGCTCATCTTACGTTTTATCTATCTGCTCATTTCTTTTGCTCCATTTCTCCCCCCACTTCTCAACACAAAGCTTCTGTGTCTCGTTTCCTAGGGCATAGGGCCCACTCAAAGTTTCAAGGAGGATGAATAACTAAACAACGACTCTTCAATAAGTGTACCTCTGGGGAAAAAACAACCCTGAGTGTGTGTGTATGTGTTGCAACTTTCCTGTTCATTTGGTTCTTCTCCACTCCCTTCCGCTGCCTCAACTATAGTGTCTAGTCCTGTTTCCACTCAGCCTTTGCTACACACTCAGCTGTAAGCCATACAAGTAACAATTTCACTGTAAGCCATACCAGTAACAATCTCAGCTGTAAACCATACCAGTAACAATCTCACTCTAAGTCATACAAGTAACAATCTCATTTGTAAACCAAAGTAACAATCTTGCTGTAAGCAATACCAGTAAAAGTCTCACTGTAAACCACACAAGTAACAATCTCGCTGTAAGCCACACAGGCAACAATCTCGCTGTAAGCCATACCAGTGACAATCTCAGCTGTAAACCAAAGTAACAGTCTTGCTGTAAGCCATACCAGTAACGGTCTCACTGTAAACCATACAAGTAACAACCTCGCTGTAAGCCACACAAGTAACAATCTCGCTGTAAGCCACACAAGCAACAATCTCGCTGTAAGCCATACCAGTGACAATCTCAGCTGTAAACCAAAGTAACAATCTTGCTGTAAGCCATACCAGTAACGGTCTCACTGTAAACCATACAAGTAACAACCTCGCTGTAAGCCACACAAGTAACAATCTCGCTGTAAGCCACACAAGCAACAATCTCGCTGTAAGCCATACCAGTGACAATCTCAGCTGTAAACCAAAGTAACAATCTTGCTGTAAGCCATACCAGTAACGGTCTCACTGTAAACCATACAAGTAACAACCTCGCTGTAAGCCACACAAGTAACAATCTCGCTGTAAGCCACACAAGCAACAATCTCGCTGTAAGCCATACCAGTGACAATCTCAGCTGTAAACCAAAGTAACAATCTTGCTGTAAGCCATACCAGTAACGGTCTCACTGTAAACCATACAAGTAACAACCTCGCTGTAAGCCACACAAGTAACAATCTCGCTGTAAGCCACACAAGCAACAATCTCGCTGTAAGCCATACCAGTGACAATCTCAGCTGTAAACCAAAGTAACAATCTTGCTGTAAGCCATACCAGTAACGGTCTCACTGTAAACCATACAAGTAACAACCTCGCTGTAAGCCACACAAGTAACAATCTCGCTGTAAGCCACACAAGCAACAATCTCGCTGTAAGCCATACCAGTGACAATCTCAGCTGTAAACCAAAGTAACAATCTTGCTGTAAGCCATACCAGTAACGGTCTCACTGTAAACCATACAAGTAACAACCTCGCTGTAAGCCACACAAGTAACAATCTCGCTGTAAGCCACACAAGCAACAATCTCGCTGTAAGCCATACCAGTGACAATCTCAGCTGTAAACCAAAGTAACAATCTTGCTGTAAGCCATACCAGTAACGGTCTCACTGTAAACCATACAAGTAACAACCTCGCTGTAAGCCACACAAGTAACAATCTCGCTGTAAGCCACACAAGCAACAATCTCGCTGTAAGCCATACCAGTGACAATCTCAGCTGTAAACCAAAGTAACAATCTTGCTGTAAGCCATACCAGTAACGGTCTCACTGTAAACCATACAAGTAACAACCTCGCTGTAAGCCACACAAGTAACAATCTCGCTGTAAGCCACACAAGCAACAATCTCGCTGTAAGCCATACCAGTGACAATCTCAGCTGTAAACCAAAGTAACAATCTTGCTGTAAGCCATACCAGTAACGGTCTCACTGTAAACCATACAAGTAACAACCTCGCTGTAAGCCACACAAGTAACAATCTCGCTGTAAGCCACACAAGCAACAATCTCGCTGTAAGCCATACCAGTGACAATCTCAGCTGTAAACCAAAGTAACAATCTTGCTGTAAGCCATACCAGTAACGGTCTCACTGTAAACCATACAAGTAACAACCTCGCTGTAAGCCACACAAGTAACAATCTCGCTGTAAGCCACACAAGCAACAATCTCGCTGTAAGCCATACCAGTGACAATCTCAGCTGTAAACCAAAGTAACAATCTTGCTGTAAGCCATACCAGTAACGGTCTCACTGTAAACCATACAAGTAACAACCTCGCTGTAAGCCACACAAGTAACAATCTCGCTGTAAGCCACACAAGCAACAATCTCGCTGTAAGCCATACCAGTGACAATCTCAGCTGTAAACCAAAGTAACAGTCTTGCTGTAAGCCATACCAGTAACGGTCTCACTGTAAACCATACAAGTAACAACCTCGCTGTAAGCCACACAAGTAACAATCTCGCTGTAAGCCACACAAGCAACAATCTCACTGTAAGCCATACCAGTGACAATCTCAGCTGTAAACCAAAGTAACAATCTTGCTGTAAGCCATACCAGTAACGGTCTCACTGTAAACCATACAAGTAACAACCTCGCTGTAAGCCACACAAGTAACAATCTCGCTGTAAGCCACACAAGCAACAATCTCACTGTAAGCCATACCAGTGACAATCTCAGCTGTAAACCAAAGTAACAATCTTGCTGTAAGCCATACCAGTAACGGTCTCACTGTAAACCATACAAGTAACAACCTCGCTGTAAGCCACACAAGTAACAATCTCGCTGTAAGCCACACAAGCAACAATCTCACTGTAAGCCATACCAGTGACAATCTCAGCTGTAAACCAAAGTAACAATCTTGCTGTAAGCCATACCAGTAACGGTCTCACTGTAAACCATACAAGTAACAACCTCGCTGTAAGCCACACAAGTAACAATCTCGCTGTAAGCCACACAAGCAACAATCTCACTGTAAGCCATACCAGTGACAATCTCAGCTGTAAACCAAAGTAACAATCTTGCTGTAAGCCATACCAGTAACGGTCTCACTGTAAACCATACAAGTAACAACCTCGCTGTAAGCCACACAAGTAACAATCTCGCTGTAAGCCACACAAGCAACAATCTCACTGTAAGCCATACCAGTGACAATCTCAGCTGTAAACCAAAGTAACAATCTTGCTGTAAGCCATACCAGTAACGGTCTCACTGTAAACCATACAAGTAACAACCTCGCTGTAAGCCACACAAGTAACAATCTCGCTGTAAGCCACACAAGCAACAATCTCACTGTAAGCCATACCAGTGACAATCTCAGCTGTAAACCAAAGTAACAATCTTGCTGTAAGCCATACCAGTAACGGTCTCACTGTAAACCATACAAGTAACAACCTCGCTGTAAGCCACACAAGTAACAATCTCGCTGTAAGCCACACAAGCAACAATCTCACTGTAAGCCATACCAGTGACAATCTCAGCTGTAAACCAAAGTAACAATCTTGCTGTAAGCCATACCAGTAACGGTCTCACTGTAAACCATACAAGTAACAATCTCGCTGTAAGCCACACAAGTAACAATCTCGCTGTAAGCCACACAAGCAACAATCTCGCTGTAAACCATACCAGTGACAATCTCAGCTGTAAACCAAAGTAACAATCTTGCTGTAAGCCATATGAGTAACAGTCTCGCTGGTGCGGCCACAGCAGGTGACCCAGATCACAGAACACTGTGCTAATGCCAAGCTGTCTTGCTTAACAGCAGGTGCTCTATGCTTTGCCTTATTGATATGCAGATTCAGCAGACACAAATCACCAGGCCCCTTTGAGGAGCACACACTCTGCTTGCTTCCTTTTGAAGGTGTTTGATAGTTACCGTCCTGCATAAACACACAGCTGAGGCCGTTGGTCTCCTCTGACTTTCCAGACTGCCATATATCTGACAAGACTATCCCAGAAAACATTACTCTTGTTTTCATTTGGGGAAGTTGGTGGACTATGACAGATAAAACAGAAGCACATACGACAGAAAGGAAGCCCATTCCTTTCTGGTAAAATAGATGCTTTGAACCATTATCCTTTGGGGAAAATGGAGGTTCTATCCCCTTCATCGTGACAGCAACTGTTGGAACACAAAGTTCTTTAAAAGTGGAGATACACAGCACTGGGGATAAAATGCTGTATAGCTTATGAGTAAGTTCCTTTTTGACTATATCAAAGTGCCAAATCTATTCTATAAAAGCATAATCAAAACAAAATAACCTCTCTATGAGGCCATTTCAAACTTGTGCTCACCACTTGAAGGGGTGAAAGAGAACATTATTTATATCTAAATACTTATTGGAAATCACAGAATCTGAAAACCGTTCACACTGGCTGGTCCCACTGATTCAACACGAGATGCTTGCTAACACCAAATCCTTTTTGCTTTTTAAAAAAGCCTTGTATTCCGCAGAACGTGCAACACTACACACTCCTCCCATGAAACATTCGCAAGTCAGGAAAAGTGCCAAAAGTTTAATAAATGGAAAAGACTTACTCTTTATGGAGATGAGCAGCGAGAGACTGACGCAAAGGAGGAGATGGTGGCTAACTGTCCGTAGCGCCATGGTGTCCTGGAGGACACGCCGCGACCTGCTGCTGGTGGTCTGGTCCCCGTCCAGCTCCAGCTGCCAGCCCTGCCTGACACAGGGGGTAGCCAGCGTCTGAGTGTCTCACCTGAATGCTATCTCTACCCTTTCCCCTGCAACAGCTCCCTCACCACAGATTCCAAGAGCAGCTGTACTTCTTAGCATCTTACTTGCACAGACAGGGGGGTGGGGTGATTTTTCAAACCTGGTACAGATTTTTTTCATGCTGGACTGGAGTCATCCCCCTCAAACCGTGTGTACTAGTTTCCTTCCATGAACAACTCTGCCTCCCAAGGGCCTGTTTAATGGTGTCCTAAATCATTCTTAGCAGAGGATTTAATTTCTGATGACTGTTTTGGCACACAGTCGTTATAATCTGGCAACTGTTAAAGGATCACCCTATATTGCTGTATATTTACTTTCATCTTTAGAACACAATTCACAGACACATCAGCTTTTCATAAATATACTCTCACAACTCAGATTATTGTTACTGATAAAATGGACAGAGATTTTTTAGGAGCAGTTTTATATCAGTAAAAGAATCTGCCTGCAATGCAGGAGACCCCGATTCCTAGGTCGGGAAGACCCACTAGAGAAGGGATAGGCTATCCACTCCACTATCCTTGGGCTTCTCTTGTGGTTCAGCTGGTAAAGCATCTGCCTGCAATGCAGGAGAGCTGGGTTCGATCCCCGGGTTAGGAAGATCCCCTGGAGAAGGGAAGATTACCCACTCCAGTATTCTGACCTGGAGAATTCCATGGGCTGTATAGTCCATGGGGTCACAAACAGTTGGGCATGACTGAGCAACTTTCACTCAATCACTTTCTACAATAAACCTAGGGCCCACTTCTACTCCTGATCATGCTATTTATATCTGCGGAGATTTCTTAAATTTTTGCCTTATCATAATGGTTAAATGCAAATATGCTCACTTACTTTTTATATACACTTATGCTATTTGGACTACAAGTCCAACCAGTCCATTCTGAAGGAGATCAGTCCTGGGTGTTCTTTGGAAGGAATGATGCTGAAGCTGAAACTCCAGTACTTTGGCCACTTCATGCGAGGAGTTGACTCACTGGAAAAGACTTTGATGCTGGGAGGGACTGGGGGCAGGAGAAGGGGATGAGAGAGGATGGGATGGCTGGATGGCATCAGCGACTCGATGGACGTGAGTCTGAGTGAACTCCTGGAGTTGGTGATGGACAGGGAGGCCTGACGTGCTGCGATTCATGGGGTCGCAAAGAGTCGGACACGACTGAGTGACTGAATTGAACTGATGCTATTTCTTGTGACTCGTGTTCAGTCACATCCTACTCTGTGACCCTGTGGACTGCAGCCCACCAGGCTCCTCTGTCCATGGGATTTTCCAAGCAAGAATACCAGAGTGGGTTGCCATTTCCTTCTCCAGGGGATCTTCCTGACCCAGGACAGAATGTGCCTCTCCTGCATTGGCAGGCGGATTCTTTACCATCGTGCCATCAGGGAAGCCCACATACTTATGCCAAGTACTGCAATCTTTTCCTTCAGATTAAATCGTTCAAGTTCTTAAGACTGCATTAGCCTTGGACACTTGATGAAGACGTCTACTAGTTTAAGTCAGATTCCTTACTCTCTAAGGTTAGTACTCAATTCAGTTCAGTCGCTCAATTGTGTCCAACTCTTTGCGACCCCATGAATCGAAACACACCAGGCCTCCCTGTCCATCACTAACTCCCAGAGTTCACCCAAACCCATGTCCATCGAGTCGGTGAGGCCATCAGCCATCTTATCNTTGAACTGATGCTATTTCTTGTGACTCGTGTTCAGTCACATCCTACTCTGTGACCCTGTGGACTGCAGCCCACCAGGCTCCTCTGTCCATGGGATTTTCCAAGCAAGAATACCAGAGTGGGTTGCCATTTCCTTCTCCAGGGGATCTTCCTGACCCAGGACAGAATGTGCCTCTCCTGCATTGGCAGGCGGATTCTTTACCATCGTGCCATCAGGGAAGCCCACATACTTATGCCAAGTACTGCAATCTTTTCCTTCAGATTAAATCGTTCAAGTTCTTAAGACTGCATTAGCCTTGGACACTTGATGAAGACGTCTACTAGTTTAAGTCAGATTCCTTACTCTCTAAGGTTAGTACTCAATTCAGTTCAGTCGCTCAATTGTGTCCAACTCTTTGCGACCCCATGAATCGAAACACACCAGGCCTCCCTGTCCATCACTAACTCCCAGAGTTCACCCAAACCCATGTCCATCGAGTCGGTGAGGCCATCAGCCATCTTATCCTCTGTCGTCCCCTTCTCCTCCTGCCCACAATCCCTCCCAGCATCAGAGTCTTTTC
>SJYA01011210.1:0-12911 GCA_006410615.1 Neotragus moschatus
CAAGCAAAGTGAATCTATCACCTTTGAGAAGAGATTTTTCCCTGAGGTCACGGAAAGAGGAAATATGCTTTCTATTAGGATCAAAAATAGATTGTATTATTGCTGTTCAGTTACTAAGTAATGTCCAACTCTTTGCAATCCCATGGACTGCAGCATACCAGTGTCTTCTGTCCTCTGCTGTCTCTTGGAATTTGCTCAAATTCATGTTCCTTGAGTCAGTGATGCTATCTAACCATCTCATTCTCTACTGCACCCCTCTCCTGCTGCCTTCAATCTTTCCTACCATCAGGGTCTTTCCAATAAGTCTGTTCTTGGCATTAGGTACCCAAATTATTGAACCTTCAGCTTCAGTATCAGGCCTTCCAATGAATATTTAGGATTGATTTCCATTAGAATTGACTGATTTGGTCTCGCAATCCAGGGACTCTGAAGGGTCTTCATCAGCACCTTGAATTGTAGGTCACCCTCTAGTTGAATGAAGCTACACTCTGGGTGAGAATAGAATTGCATCCTTCCCTCAACCGCAAATGAATTCATTCATAAAACCAATATTTATTGAGCATCTAGCCAGGTCCTGAGGTGCTGAGACAGAACAGAACCAAGCAAAAACCTGTGCTTCCATTCCAGTGTGGAGAGACAAGGATGACTCAATGGGCAAAACCATACCTACCATCCAAGGTGGTGACAAGTGCTCTCATGAAACATAAAGTGAAATAACTAAGGGGCGTGTTGATATTTTAGAGAGAGTTATCAGAGAAGGTCATCCTGCTAAAGTGAATTTGGACAGACTTTGATTGAAATGAATTAACTTTTGAGGACAGATTGGATCCCAGTAAGTCTGCTGATGATTCATAAACTGAGGATATGAAGGTAACCATGTCTTGCATGAACAGTGGTGACCAGGACAGGGGTTAAATTAAGCCAAAACAAAACTTCTAGAAAATATCAACCGGGATGTGCTCTAGTTTTTGTTTCGCCATTTATTTGATTCCTATTTAATCTATGGACTTAAATACATGATTTTCCATCTGTATACATTATTTATTATTCATATTTTAGATCTACATTTTATTGGTGAGTTTGAATGTGTCTCATTTTCAAGACAAAAATTTCTGCTAAAATAGTTACTCCTTTTGTAAATGTATTTTTAAATTAACTTCACCTGAAAATAAATATAAATAATTTGCTCATAGGGCATTCTTATCTAGAATTTTCTGATTGCATAAGCACTTAGAGCTGAAATTTCCAAGGAGTTTTCATAATTTCCTACTTATCAGTATGCATAGGACATTCTCTGTGAGATTCAAATTTTTCCGTATCTGTATGTGAGATGCTTGTGCTTACTGTATTTTTCTATCAGTTGCAAATCAGAAAAAAAAATACATTTTATTGAGTGTTATGATAAGCTAAAAGATTCAAATGAAACATTAAGTAAAAATTTTATCCAGAGCAAGCTACTGTCCCTCTAAATCATAAGGAGGCTATTTCAGTAGTATAGACATGCAAATTCAATGACAACACTAAAAACCATTTCAGAAACAAACACGATGCTATTCAAAGATTAGAATGCTCTGCCAGAATATGATTTTAATTTGTGGTTATCTGATAACCTTTTTCCTCTATAATGCATACAGAGCCCAACTCAGAGTGAAAACTTCTGCCTTATAGAGATTAGAATGACTAAATTATTTTCACCATCTAAATTCAGTGTATGATTTGAATTATATTATTTGACTCAGTGTGAATATAAAATAGATTATATTTTACCTCTATTTAACAGAAAAAAATTTCTAGAAAGCTTCAGGATACACACAATCTCATGATGATGGTAAATAAAAATATACTTCGTAAAATTGAGATTTGACAGTACAATAAAGAAAACAACTCTTTGAACATGTCATGAATATCAGTCTCATGGAGTTCAGCGGACTTTGTTCACGATTTGCTCCTTTTTCATTCTTGGTGTGTTCTCCTTGGTGAAAGTATTGTGGTTACAAGAAAGACAAATGGAAGACAAGAACGACCAAGCGAGTTAACTTGAACTTTGATATTTTTAGGACTTTAATAGCAGTTTTCACTATACACTTTTCTGACCCCCCAAAAAAAAGAATAAATTATACCTATTAAAAGAGAGTTTGAAGGTAAATAATTGTTCAGTTTCAGTGGTAAAATTTAGACACATATGTGCTAAGCAAAAATAATCTCTGATATTTCTTTCACAATCTCTGAATAAAATCTTGATGTCTACTTCTAGGGGGGAAAAAAAACCAAACTTACTGTGAGTTATCACTGTGCATGTGTTAATCTTTTTGAATGTTAAAAAAGGAATGTGGAAGAAATATTTATGGAATACTGTACCTTCCAAAATTAGAATATGCTTTCTTTTCATATGTACATTTAAAAAAGTCTCAAATTAGACAATTTAGAAATTTAGACAATTTAGAAATTCTCAAATATTTGGAAATTCAAAAATCTACTTCTAAATAATATATTGTTCTGAGGACACATAACAAGGAGGATTAGAAAAGTTGCAAATGGAATAAAAATTCAAATACAACATATAGGAAGTTGTTGAATTCAACTAAAATTATTATTATTATTAGGAAATCGATCACTTTAAATACTTAGAATTGAAAGTTTAGAATAAGTGACTTAAATTCTCATCTTAAGAAGGCAGAAAAGGAAAGCAAAACAAAACAAAATTGAACATAATAATGATAAGGTCAGGAATCAACAAAATAGAAAACAAAAAATAGAAAAATTTTAAAAAACAAAACAGATCCTTTGAAAAAAATATCAAAATCTATAAAATTTCTAGCTAGACTAATCAAGAGAGAAAGAGAATGAACTGCAAATATTAGGAATAAAAAAGGTTATCACTATAGACATGGAAAGGATAACAATGAATGAGTTTATCATAACAAACTGAACAGGTTGATGAAATGGATAAGCATGCTTAAAAATATAGGGAACTACAGCAAACAGAAGATGGAACAGAAAATCAAAATAGTTTTACATTTTTTTAACTGAATTTTATTTTTTTAAAACCTTTTTACAAATAAAACTCCAGACACATGTAATTTTAATTGTGAGTTCTATCAGCCATTCAAGGAAATGTAGAATAAAATAAAAATGCACAACATGAGAACTTTGTCAGTTTTATTTGGGGCTTCCTGAGGACTTTAGTGCCATAGACAGCCTCTCAGATAGCTCTGAAGAACTGTTCCAAAGAGGCTGGAGTGGGGTCGGTGTATGTGAAATTTCAGTGACAAGGATACAAGCAATCAGGCACACTTCTCTGCAGAAGGTTGCTGCTAGTCCTGAGAAACAGATGTCTCTGTTAATGATTTTAGTGCTTTTCCAAGTATGAAAAGATGTAAGAAATCAGATTCATAAAATTTTCTGCTGAAAATATCTAATTATCTGAAGGCTTATTTGCCAGTTTTCCCAGAGAACAGAGTGTCTCATTCCCGATTGCCACCTTGAACTCATTTCAGGATGTGTTCAAGGTCAAAAATGACAGTAATTGATGACAGATCCCCTGTAGAGCCAAGTGGAGAGCAACATTCCTTAGTTGGCAGTAGGAATAAGACCAATTTATGTAAACTCATTAGAAAGAGGAGGGAAACTCCTCAATACATTTTGTAAAGCAAAATATAAATCTAATAATTCCAAAAATAAAAAATAAATCATAGACCAATTACAAATCAACATCTAATTATGAAATAGCACAATATCAGTATATCAAAAAGAATGACATTTTAAAAGTATAGTACATGCTGACCTCATAAACTATTCCAAAAAAATCAACATTGCTTTCTTCACTTTCAAAAAATCAGTCTCTACCACAAAGCTTACCATGTCTTGTATGCAATCCTGAAACCCATGAGCACCCTGCCTCCTCAGTTTTGTATCATCTTAGTCTCTAAAGACTTTCTACTTTAAAATTCAGTGCCTATTTTAAAATTACTTTCTGCAATTTGTCATTGTCTGAAGCTATTTTGGATTTGAAATTTTTAAGAGCACCAGGCAATTAATCAATTCAATTTTTCCAAATCTATCACCCCAAATCTTATTTCAGCCTCTATCTAATTTAGATTCCAAAGCTGACATTTTAATCATTCTGTTGAGGATAATCTAAATTTCACTCATATGTCTTCATTCATGTTTTCTGACTATATTCCTATTATAGGAAAGCCAGAAATCTAGTATGGGCTTACACCTAACCAGTTTTTCTATGATAATGAAGGGAAAAAAAACAGGCAATCACAGAATGAATAATAATACCTAAATGTGTGATCGCTATGCTGAGTGAGACCCTCACCACCAATACCCACATTCATAGGCAAGTACACAAAGCCTTTGGTATTCTACTCCTAAAACAAGCATATGTCACCAGACTCTCTCATCTTCCCATCACTAAATATAAAAAACCCTGAGTTCAGTCATTCAGTCGTGTCTGACTCTTTGTGACCCCATGAATTGCAGCACGCCAGGCCTCCCTGTCCATCACCAACTCCCGAGTTCACTCAGACTCGCGCCCATCCAGTCAGTGATGCCATCCAGCCATCTCATCCTCTGTCGTTTCCTTCTCCTCCTGCCCCCAATCCCTCCCAGCATCAGAGTCTTTTCCAATGAGTCAACTCTTCACATGAGGTGGCCAAAGTACTGGAGCTTCAGCTTCAGCATCATTCCTTCCAAAGAAATCCCAGGGCTGATGTCCTTCAGAATGGACTGGTTGGATCTCCTTGCAGTCCAAGGGACTCTCAAGAGTTTTCTCCAACACCACAGTTCAAATGGATCAATTCTTCAGAACTCAGCCTTCTTCACAGTCCAACTCTCACGTCCATACATGACCACTAGAAAAACCATAGCCTTGACTAGACGGACCTTAGTCGGCAAAGTAATGTCTCTGCTTTTCAATATGCTATCTAAGTTGGTCATAACTTTTCTTCCACAGAGAAGCGTCTTTTGATTTCATGGCTGCAGTCACCATCTGCAGTGATTTTGGAGCCCAGAAAAATAAAGTCTGACACTGTTTCCACTGTTTCCCCATCTATTTCCCATGAAGTGATGGGATTGGATGCCATGATCTTCATTTTCCGAATGTTGAGCTTTAAGCCAACTTTTTCACTCTCCTCTTTCACTTTCATCAAGAGGCTCTTTAGTTCCTCTTCATTTCCTGCCATAAGGGTGGTGTCATCTGCATATCTGAGGTTATTGATATTTCTCCCAGAAATCACCTACACTTTGTAAATGGTTATTTCTTATTCCTTTTTGCAGTGTTGAATGTTGTATTCTAAGTTGAATGGCAGTGAAAGTGAAAGTGGCAATCACTCAGTGATGTCTGACTCTTTGTGACCCCATGGAGTCCATGGAATTCTCCAGGCCAGAATACTGGAGTGGGTAGTCGTTCCCTTTTCCCAGGGAACTTCCCAACCCAGGGATCGAACCCAGGTCTCCCACACTGCAGGCAGATTCTTTACAAGCTGAGCCACAAGGGTACTGGAGTGGGTAATCTATCCCTTCTCCAGGGGATCTTCCTGACCCAGGAATCAGAACGGGGTCTCCTGCATTGTAGGTGGATTCTTTACCAGGTGAGCTACCAGGGAAGCCCATATGATACTTGAAATCTAGAGTTTCTTTCAAAGCCCATCATTCTACCAAAATCAATTTCTTGTTTTTTCATGAGCAATTACTCTGAATTTCTACTCACTGAAAAAGAATCTTCATTTCTAGCTGGACAGCACCTCAAGGGCTAACTCTGCACCTGTCCACTGCTTTGTTAGGCTGCATTTCACTTCTAAACGCCTTTGAATGAGGCCTGTATCTCAGCAGGGAAGACCATTCCAGCCCTTAGCTTAGTGTTAAGGCACAGCACTTAGCCACTGTTCTCATTTCTGGGAAGAGCAGAGCTACCGCTCTTGGGATGAGAGTTCCTGCTCTCATCAATGTGACAGCTGAGCTGGGTTAGAACAACATTTAATGACAAGAGAAACTTACCTTGGCCAGAGCACACCACAGCTTTCCCTGAGTCTACACAAACTCCACTACAACCCAAATTCAAAGAAACTAATCAGTGGGAACACAGTGCTTTTCCTGTGTTTTCATTTTTTTCTTCTTTTACCTTCTTTTAAAGGATAACATACACACACAAAAAAGCACATAAATGAGTGTTCTGCTCAGTTTTCAAAACTGAATCTATATAACCAGTACCCAGAACAAGAAACTGTTACAGCATCCCATACTTCTCAGGCCCCCTCCTGATAAACCACCATATGACATTTACCTGACTCCAACACCACAGATGAGTTGTATCTGTCTTTGCACATTATATAAATGGAATGATACAGTATGTACTCATTTAAATCTAGCTTTTTTAAGTCAAACTGTTTGTGATAAATACACGTTGTTCCATTAAATTTGTTGGTAATCCATTTTCACTGCTGAACAATGTCCTATGATAATGTTTCCATCTTCTGGCTGGTGTGCATCTAACAGTGTGAAGCACTATGAACATTCTTGAACTGATCTTTTATAAATTCCTGTTGGGTATATACATAGTGGATTTCTGGGTCATAGCAATCAGCTGGATAATGCCCAACTATTTTTTAAATGGCTGTAACAACTTAATATCCCCAACAGCAATATATGAAAGATAAATTATTCTATATCCTTGGCCACACTTGGTTCTGAGGACTTTTCATTTTAGCCAGAATGGTGTGTTTAATGGTATCACATCATATTTGTGATGAGATGGCTGGATGGCATCACTAATGCAATGGACATGAACTTGGGCAGACCCTGGCAAATGGTGAGGGATAGGGATGCCTAACGCTGTAGTCCATGGGGTCACAAAGAGCTGGATATGTCTGGGCGACTAAATAACAATACTGTGGTTTTTATTTGCATGTCCNTTGCTTTTTCCATGATCCAGCGGATGTTGGCAATATGATCTCTGGTTTCTCTGCCTTTTCTAAAACCAGCTTGAACATCTGGAACTTCACGGTTCACATATTGCTGAAGCCTGGCTTGGAGAATTTTGTGCATTACTTTACTAGCATGTGAGATGACTGCAAGGTAGTTTGAGCATTCTTTTGCATTGCCTTTCTTTGGGATTGGAATAAAAACTGACATTTTCCAGTTCTGTGTCCACTGCTGAGTTTTCCAAATTTGCTGGCATATTGAGTGCAGCACTTTCACAGCATCATCTTTCAGGATTTGGAATAGCTCAACTGGAACTCCACCACCTTCACTAGCTTTGTTCCTAGTGATGCTCTTTAAGGCCCACTTGACTTCACATTCCAGGATGTCTGGCTCTAGATGAGTGATCACACCATCATGATTATCCAGGTCATGAAGATCTTTCTTGTACAGTTCCTCTGTGTATTTTTGCCACCTCTTATTAGTATCTTCTGCTTCTGTTAGGTCCGTACCATTTCTGTCCTTTATCGAGCCCATCTTTGCATGAAATGTTCCCTTGGTATCTCTAATTTTCTTGAAGAGATCTCCAGTCTTTCCCATTCTGTTGTTTTCCTCTATTTCTTTGCATTGATCACTGAAGAAGGCTTTCTTATCTCTTCTTGCTATTCTTTGGAACTCTGCATTCAGATGCTTAGCCCTCCACTATTTCTTCCTCACTCCATTCCTCATTCTCTACAATAATGGAATAGAATTATGTGCATATATTAAAATGACAACAACTGTGCCCTATGTTTCCTGAGTGATTGTGTCCATACCCTGAGTGATTTGTGCTCAGTGGTTCCATCGTGTCTGACTCCTTGCTATACTTTGGATTGTAGCCTTCCATGAGACTTCCCAGGCAAGAATACTGGAGTGGGTTGCCATTTCCTTCTCCAGGGTATGTTCCTGACCCAGGGGTTGAACCTGTGTCTCCTGTAGAGCAGGCAGATTCTTTACCTGCTGAGCCATCAGGGAATCAAGATTGCTGAGAGAAGTATCAACAACGTCAGATATACAGATGACACCACTCTAATGGCAGAAAACAAAAAAGGGACTAAGAAGCCTCATGATGAGGATGAAAGAGTAGAGTAAAAGAGGTGGCTTAAAACTCAACATTGAAGAAATTAAGATCATAATATCTGGTCCCATAACTGCATGGCAAATAGGAGGGGGAAAAGTGGAAACAGTGACAAATTGTATTTTCTTGCACTCCAAAATCACTGCAAATGGTAACTACAGTCATGAAATTAAAAGACGCTTGCTCCTTGGAAGGAAAACTATGACAGACCCAAACAACATATTAAAAAGCAGAGATATCACTTTGCTGACAAAGGTCCATAGTCAAAACTGGTTTTCCCAGTAGCTAGGTATGGATGTGAGAGTTGGACCATGAAGAAGGTTGATCTTTGAAGAATTAATGCTTTTGAATTGTAGTGCTGGAGAAGACTCTTGAGAGTCTCTTGGACACCAAGGAGAACAAACCAGTCAATCCTAAATGAAATCAACCTTGAATATTCATTGGAAGGACTGATGCTGAAGCTGAAACTCCAATATTTTGGCCACCTGATGCAAAGAACTGACTCCTTTGAAAAGTCCTTGGTCCTGGGAAAGATTGAGGGCAAGAGGAGAAGGGGGCAACAGAGGGTGAGATGGTTGGATGGCATCACCAACTCCATGGGCATGAGTTTGAGCACACTCAAGGAGATAGTGAAGGACTGGGAAGCCTGGTGTGCCACAGTCTGTGCGGTTACAAAGTGTCAGACAAGACTGAGTAACAACAGCAAATTTAAATCTGCCTTAGTGTCACATGTCAAAAAACAAAACAAAACAAAAACACCCACACAGAAAACAACTTTATGAATCCTGCACACTCCTCTAGGTACTTCCATTTTCAACATTTTTCATTATTGTGTACTTCTGTTGTTCAATAGCTCAGTCTTGTCTGACTTTGGCGACCCCATGGACGTCAGCATGCCAGGTTTCCCTGTCCTTCACCACCTGCTGGAGTTTGCTCAAACTCATGTCCGATGAGTCAGAGAGGTGACCCACTTTGTCACCACCCATTTATTTATCAAATGTATTAATTATGTCTCCTCTCCCTTGTCATTTTGCTAAACTAGTTCTAACTAAACGTGAATATGGGCCTCATGACAACGAAACCAGTGGACACTGTTCAAGCCTCTTCATCATCCACTTTCTTTGGCTACTTTCTTTGTGTTCAGGTTGGCCACCTTTTCTGTTTCTTCTTTTAATGTTGATACAAGTTACCTTGTTTTCCTATTGATTCTGTAACCTTTTTTTTTTTTTGACAGTAAAACTTGGCATTCATCAAGAATTTGTTATGGGCTATTTGATCTCTGTACATTTTCTTCCTGGGAATTAAATGAAGCATGTAATGTTAGCATCTTAATCTAGTCTACTAACGTTGCTGTTTCATGATCTCTAGAATAGCTTGCTTAATAGTATATTTGGGAGACTACTGAGCTAATTTTCCATGCAGCACTTTCCCATAAATTTTGTCTCATGTATTTTCTATCTCCCTAAATGACACTAACATTTATATAAACAACTCATTTTAGAAGTCTTTCTAACAATAAATGTTATTGTTGAGGTCAGGGTTTGTCTTACTTTCAGTTCAGTTCAGTTCAGCTGCTCTGTTGTGTCCAACTCTTTGCAACCCCATGGACGGTAGCACACCAGGCTTCCTTGTTTATCACCAACTCTTTGAGGTTGCTCAAACTCATGTCCACTGAGTCAGTGATGCCATCCATCCATCTCATCCTCTGTCATCCCCTTCTCCTCCTTTAGCACTCCTCAATCCATCCCTGGTATTCTTAACTGAGACAGATTGCATTTTAATTCTCATAACCCTTAATTTATTAGTACTTATCTGAAAAAAAAAAGTCTGAGCAAATTACACATGGAGAAGGAAATGGCAACCCACTCCAATATTCTTGCCTGGAGAATCCCATAGACAGAGGAGCCTGGTGGCCTACAGTCAGTGGGTCACAGGAGTTGACCACGACTTAGCAATGAAACCACCACCACCACCACCACCACCAAAGGACACAGTGAATGATTTGAGGCAGGAACTGTTTTTCTTCCCAATACTGTATTTCTAACATCCGTTAGAGTGTCTGGTACTAATAGATGCTGTCTATACCCTCTTTTGGGAGAAGGCAATGGCACCCCGCTCCAGTTCTCTTGCCTGGCAAATCCCACAGATGGAGGAGCCTGGTAGGCTGCAGCCCATGGGGTCACTAGGAGTCGGACACGACTGAGCAACTTCACTTTCACTTTTCACTTTCATTCATTGGAGAAGGCAATGGCAACCCACTCCAGTGTTCTTGCCTGGAGAATCCCAGGGACGGGGGAGCCTGGTGGGCTGCCATCCATGGGGTCGCACAGAGTCAGACATGACTGAAGCAGCTCAACAGCAGCAGCGGCATACTCTCTTTTGCTAAATAAAAGCTTCCTAGAATTTCTTTCACATAATAATAATTCACACAGTGTGCAGAGCTGACTGGACCAGAAAGTGAAAGTTGCTCAGTCGTGTCTGACTCTTTGTGACCCCATGGACTCAGTCCATGGAATTCTTCAGGCCAGAATACCGGAGTGGGTAGCCTTTCCCTCCTCCAGGAGATCTTCCATCCCAGGAGCCAAACCAGGGACTCCCGCATTGCAAGTGGATTCTTTACCAGCTGAGCTAACAGGGAAGCCAGAAACAATTTCTAAAGAGAAACTGAAGTACGGTGGCATTTTCCCTTGAAAGAAAGTCTTGGAAAATGTGATAGGACACACTGATAATAGTAATAGAGGTTGAAGTACAGCTTATCTTTTCTTGAAAAGGAAGTCACTGCATACTGTGAAAACTTGACATGCAAATGAATGTACCAAATTCACTGAAAGTTCAACCTTAATCTCTCTTGAATGTTAACCCAGATGGCTGAGGAATATTTTTTTAATCTTCTCTTTTTTTATCTTCATTATTAAAAGAAGCTCTAAAATTGCTAACAACTGATATTCCTTTAGTTCATTTTCCCCTGATACAATTAATAAACATTCAAGTAATTTATATCACATTTGTGTTTTAAGCAAAAATTAGAAAAATCAAATGGTGCGAGAAAATTTCTGTGGGGCCACCATGTAGTCTTAAGACTTGAATTAAAAAATAATTTTGTTTATAGACCCCCTAAAGAGTAAACTTTGTGTCAAAACAATAATTTTCAAATAAGAAAATTTGAGGCATATATTAGATATTTTCATTGTTCTATGAAAAATTGATTCTTTTTTTAAAAATTAAATGAGTGTAATTACCTTACTAGTTCATTATAACTCATTAAAAATAAGTGAAATTATTTATGTATTCACATATGTATTTCTGTTGTAAATTAAAATTTAAACAGACCACAAAATAGTAATTTGTTATGATATATACATGTTTCTTTGTGAATTTTTCATACCGTTTTAATGCTATAGTAATATAAGTTGGTCAGTCATGTCCAACCCTTTGTAATTCTATGGACTGTAGCCAACCAGGCTCTTCTTGGCCATAGGATCCTCCAGGCAAGAATGATGGAGTGGTTTGCCAAGTCCTTCTCCAGGGGAATCTTCCTGATCCAGGAATTGAACATGGGTTTCTTGCACTGCAGGCAGATTTTTTACCATCTGAGCCACCAGGGAATTTCTCTGCAAAGAAATATGACTTTATGACTCATTTTGTTCCTCAAATGAGTTTTCACAAATACGCCTCCATCTTTTTCTTTTTAATACTTTTTTTCCCTCAGGCCAAAACCTTCAGATGTAGTAATCTAATATTCTGTTAAGTTTCCCCTTTATGTTTCCAGCATAGCTCAGATGGTTAAGAATTCACCCACAATGCAAGAGACCCCAGTTCAATTCCTGGGTTGGGAAGAACTGCTGGAGAAGGGATAGGCTACCCACTCTAGTATTCCTGGGCTTTCCTGGTGGCTCAGCTGGTAAAGAATCTGCCTGAAATGTGGGAGACCTGGATTCGATCCNGTAGTAATCTAATATTCTGTTAAGTTTCCCCTTTATGTTTCCAGCATAGCTCAGATGGTTAAGAATTCACCCACAATGCAAGAGACCCCAGTTCAATTCCTGGGTTGGGAAGAACTGCTGGAGAAGGGATAGGCTACCCACTCTAGTATTCCTGGGCTTTCCTGGTGGCTCAGCTGGTAAAGAATCTGCCTGAAATGTGGGAGACCTGGATTCGATCCCTGGGTTGGGAAGATCCCCTGGAGAAGGGTAAGGCTACCCACTCTAGTACTCTGGCCTGGAGAATTTCAGGGACTATATAGTCCATGGGGTTGAAAAGAGTCGGACACAACTGAGTGATTTTCACCTTCACTTATGTTTCTGCACAACTGCTGCAAATTCAACTCAAACTTAACAGCAAAACCCAAAATTCAAGGCAACCAAAATTGACCTCACCCTTAAGTCATCTCTATATCACTGTCAGAATAATATCCTTGAGTCACAATGCTGATGGTTCTATTACTCTGTGCAGAAATTTTACAATGCTCATAATTTATTATTAAATAAAGTTTCTTACTTTCAAGGAACTCCACACATATTCCTAAAACTCTCCTATTTGTCCTTATGCTACTCTTTCACTATATTCCCTCAAAAACTCTGCCTTCTAAAGGAAAGCATATGTGCCTTCTGTCTGGAAACATCTAACAGTTTTCCACAGATCCATGGTTAGACTCACCTGTGCCATATGTTTGAAATGCCTTCTTATGTTTCTGGTGAATTTGAGGTTCTTGCTTCGTAGAGAAAGAATTCAGAGATAAAGTATTAGGTAAGAAGTGTTATTTATTTTTATTTTTTTAGATCTCATTTTTTAAATTTAAATTTATTTATTTTAATTGGAGGCTAATTACTTTACAATACTGTATTGGTTTTGTCATACATCAACATGAATC
>SJYA01011211.1:0-12572 GCA_006410615.1 Neotragus moschatus
TACCAACCTTTCTGAAGAAGGAAGAGATCTTAATGAGAAAGACTCAGTTGTGGGGCCAATTTGAGTCTCTTTTATTGATATCAAAAGCAGGGTGCTTCCTGAAAAAAAGGAATTGAGAATCATTGAGAACTTCTGAAGTCTAGAAAAGAACTCTGAATGTTTTATAGTCAGACTCCCACTCCTTGATACCCCTTATAAATCTTTGCCCCCAAAGTAGTCCTTCTAAGTTCAAACTGATTTATTTTTATCTTGCTTTTACTCCTGATAACTTTAAAGTTTTGTGTTTCCAAGAACTTGCAGTGTTTTCATGAATCACGTCTTTTTCTGATTATTTTAAGATTTTTTTCTTACTCTGTGAAACTCAGGATTTTACAAAGAAGGATGAGTTAACAAAGGATGAAGCCTAGCATCTGTCTATGAGCTGAGAGTTCCTCTCCTTGGGAGTTTCACTGAATAATCTGGCAGTAATATGATGCATGAGATTGTCTTGGCAGTTTATTATTTTGAGGCAATAGAACACAACACATTGGAAGGAGTTATTCTGATCTATCATATCAAGAATCTACAATTTATAGCTCTGTCTATAGTAGTAAAAAGACACTCCCTGAGAGCTAGAAGGATTGTGTGTATATGTAGCGATAAGACTATGGTCCTTTAAAAATATTTTGATATCATTCCATTTATATAATATCTGTGACTAGGGTGAAAATTAATTTGTTAACAAGTATATATTTAATGTAAGCATGAAATATGAGTATTTGTTAAATATACCCTATTATATTTAATCTCTACCACAGTCCTATGAGGTGAACTATATGAATTCTCAATGCATAGTACAGAGGAAGTTAAATAAATTATCTAAGGCCACATAACAAATGAGTGACAGAGACTCAACCCCAGGCTTTTTTTATTCTTGATGGTGGTGTTGTTTTCATTTATTCACAGCTGCTTCTGTGTGCACCTGTGGTTTTGATGCAGGATAATAATTTTTTTCATTATCACACGTAACAAATATTTCAGAGATGGTTTGCTCACCCAACTTTAAGGCCATGGTTAAAGGCTGGTGAGTTTCCCTTCTCAGAACAGTTGGTAAAGTCCACATCCTATTTCCCTTATGGAGCGCCCACACTCCAGGATTACGATTGTTGTTCAGTTGCTAAGTCATGTCCGATTCCTTGCAACTGTATAAACTGCAGCACCTAGCCTTCCCTGTCCTTCACCGTTTCCCCGAGCTTGCTTAAACTCATGTCCATTGAGTCAGTGATGCCATACAACCACTTCATCCTCTGTTGTCCCCTTCTCCTCCTGCCCTTACTCCTTCCCTGCATTACGATCTTTTCCAGTGAGTCAGCTCTTCATATCAGGTGGCCAAATTATTGGGGCTTCAGTTTCAGCCTCAGTCTTTCCAATGAATAATAAGGATTTATTTCCATTAGGATCAACTGGTTTGATCTCCCTGGAGTCCAGGGGACTCTCACGAGTCTTCTCCAGCATCACAATTTGAAAGCATCAGTTCTTTGGCACTCAGACTTCTTTATGGTCCAGCTCTCACATCTGTACATGACCACGGGAAAAATGGTAGCTTTCCCTGGCTATTAGGCACCCACCTTAATTTCCCAAGAGCCAGATGGCACGAGGGCAGCCCCTATGTCCTGGAACATGTTAATTCAAATTCACTGATCCACAGGAGGCTTGAGAAACCTAGCTCAGCCACCCCACTTGCTGTACTTTCTGTTTTCAGCCCAGCTGGTTGTGGTTCTTCTTCCGTCCAGCCCTGACCAGCCTTGACCATGGCATTCTGTCATTTGGAACTGAAGTGATAGGGTTTGCTTTTCCTCTCATCTGTGATGGTTGGATGGCATCACTGACTCAGTGGACATGAGTTTGGGTAAACTCCGGGGTTGGTGATGGACAGGGAGGCCTGGAGTGCTGCAGTCCATGGGTTGCAAAGAGTCAGACACGACTGAGTGACCAAACTGAACTGAACTGAACTGATCCAACTTTCATTCCCTTATGTCTCACCTTCAAAAGATTCTTTACATCTTACACAGCACCACTTTGCAGTTTAAATTTGTCTATCACCTTCTTAGTTGAACTCTGATGTAGCTGGAAGAGATTTGGATGGAGACACAGGTGACTACAGGCTTTGACTGGCCTTGAGCAGGCTTGTCTGACCTCTCAGTCTCAGCTCTCTCACCTGTAAAATAAGTAGCAACTCTCAACGCAGTAGTTCCTGTTTTGGGGTAGGATCCTAATGTTTTGTAGTAAAAATTGGGTTTACAAAAGTGCAAGGGTATCTGGGAAAAAATTGAAAGAGAAATATTCAACCAGAAGGCAGTGCCGACATCCTGTAAATGTGACGCTTTCAGTACGGCTCATCCACACTGAAGTCATGATAACATGACAAAAGATGTCATGAAGAATTTCTTTTGTCAAAATGACAGAATGGCACACAAAACTGGACTCTAGCTAATAAAACAGTCATGGCCAATATTTCCTTAGGCTGGTTGGTAGCCCATCTTTAGAGCACCAGATGCTTGTTGTAGGGTTCTGAGAGTCTCCTTTCCACAATGCAACCTATGAATTTTAAGACAATTTGTTATAGATCCTTTGCATTTGTGTTTTTTTCATTTTCTCTGTTTTATTTTCTTTTTTCTGGTTAGGAGCTTTAGAAGCTGCTGAAGCTGCAGATTTTGGTATCATTGACCTGCCTTCCTCTTTGTTTGGCAGTTGATGAATCCTTGGGGAGAAGTGTCTGCAATCCTGATGGAGAGCCAGAAAATAGAGCTTCTGTGAACAGCATCCCTTGGATGCCTGATTTTTCTGAAGGATAAGCTCTTGATCAGGCAAGCAGGGCCTTAATGATTTACGCCATCATGCCCAACTCCAGATAAAGTTAGACTATATCCTAGAGCGTATATAGAAGGAAAAGCTATTGTAGCACTTTACTGGCTGGTGATACATTCTAAAAAAAAAAAAAGAGAGAGAGAGAGAGAGAGAGACATATTATTAAACAGCTTGTATTTGAAATGGTTTCCAAATTCCAGCAGCCCAGGGATAATGACAATAATAGAAGAGGGAGTCTTAAAACACTTTAGGGAGTCTCATCCTCTTCCACCAGGCTTTCTTTTTATTTAAGATTTAGCTTAAAGCTTTGTTCTGTATTTGTATTTTAGAAACAGAATGGGTGAAAATATAGCTTTGCTAAGGTTTAGAAGAAGCATGAGGTTTTTTTTTTTTTAAACCTCTCCCTACCTTTTTGCTAAAGAAAATGATTGTATTTTAATAACCTAAATAAGAGATAGGCTTAAGATCCTGCCTTGGAATTAAAAATAGGGTGAAAAATAAATAAAGTCAAGAGTCTAAGTTATAATACCAAATCATTCTAGAATGCCTGAGAGGTTTTGCTTCTTTTGTAATTGATTAGTTGTTATACTTAGATCCAACTCTTTGCGACCCAATGAACTATAGCCCACCAAACTCCTCTGCCTATGGAATTCTCAGGCAAGAATACTGGAGTGGATGGAGAGCCGTTCCCTTCTCCGGGAGATCTTGACTCCGGGATAGAACTTTGATCTCCCCTGCCATGCATTGCAAGTGGATTCTTTACCATCTGAGTCGCCAAGCAAGTATTTTACCAGTTAGATTCTGTGACGCTTTCTCCTTCATGTCTATCCCAATTTGATGTATTCCATGAGGTTCCTTACAGGTCATGAGACACTCCTTGAATGGAATTTTCCCTAACAGAACAGACCTTGATCCTCTAGGCAGCTGCCCTCAGATCGCTTCAGCAATTCTGTGTCCTCGTTTGGTTTCAGCGTGCCCTTTCTTTGGACCACTGACAGCTTCTGGGTCTCTAGAGGACTTCCCTCAAGCTGCTGCAGCCCCTTCGCCTGCACGTCCAAGGGGCCCGAAGAGTGGGTGTGCTGGAACCGTCCCTCTCCGTCAGAGGCCCTGGGCCGGTGGGTGACCGGTAGAGAAGCATGGGAGCTCAGACTCTTTCTGAAGTGTTCTCACATTCCAGCCTTCTCATGCAGGACCTGGTTGGAGTCATCTTCCATGAGACTTTCCTCTTCCCTGTCCTACTTTCCTCCTTTCCTTAGCAGTTTATTTTCAGAGCTTCTTCATAGTGCACATCCTATCTCAAAGTCTGCTCCTGGGGAACTTGACTGAAAATACAACTTTCCTGGTATCCCTTTTCTTTGAATTCTAACAGCAATCTTTGGTTGAACACTAGTAATATACTGTGCCACATTGCTTGATTACTTTTCACTCCTATGAGATTGTGATCCCTCTGATAGTGCTTGGAACCCTATCTTAATGTCTACTGTTCTTACTTTGCTGTTTTACCTTGCATGTATATCCAAAAAGATTTTAGGAGCTTTACAATAAATGAGTAAGAAGCATAAACTAAACACCAGTGGACAGAGGACAGAGGATGGGAAACAAAAAATAAAAGGTGAAAAGAAGGTAAATCAACAAGTATTGACTGAGAAAAGCAGCCACAATCAGAAATAACATTTAGCTTATATCTCTTAGCAGCTAGGACAAAAATGGAAACACGATTCCCTTGATTAGTTTTCAATGTTTAGTAGTATAAAGTTGCTTTGGTTATCTATTGCTGTGTAACAAATTACCCTCAAATTTAGCAGCTTGAAACAACAAGCATTTGTTCTCTTTCACAGCTTCTCAGGTGCAGGAAGCAGGGAGCTGCTTAAGCGGGGAGGGGGTTCAGGCTCACAGTCTCCAACTGCAGTCAGGCTGTTGGCAGCTGCGGCCGGCCGTGCAGCAGGGCTTGCCTGGAACCAGATAATCCAGTTCTAAGCTCAATGGTGTGGTCGTTGGTGGGCCCATCCCCAATGCGACAGGGAGGGGCCTACACAGTGCGTGAACCGGGCGGAGCCGGAGATCGCGGGGGTCTTCGTGGAGGATCATGATCATGCATTTCTCCTGAAAGCGAGGAGGAAAACTGATAGTGCAAGAGAGGATTACATATGTACTTGTTTTGCATGTGCCATGTACTTGTCATATGAAGGGTTTTCAATGAATATGTAAAGCCTACTAGTCTTAAAGCCTACTAATCTTCCAGGATGCCTTCTCTACAAAGAAGAGTAAGTCAAATGAAGCTATTCGAATAAACCACTCTGCGCCTATACTACCTGGACGCTGATTTAGGCGCCTGTAAATCGATCTTCTTTCATAAAATGTGGTAGGTATGTCACTTCCTCTTTGTTTCTAATGCTGACACTCTAAAGCACGTGCTTAGATTTCTTCATCAGTTTCTCAATGAACCTGCCTTTGTCTAAATTCTCTTCGTCCTATATCGCCTTTTCATCATGTCACTGTTGCTTAATGACTCATTGCTAATAGAATAAAGTCCAATCTCCTTGACTTTTTCAAAAGCAGAATTCATCTATCCAAGTTTTTATTCCATTGCTTCCATCATGAGCCCATTATTTCAACCTGGAAGTATTATCACTGTATTCCAGATAGTCATGCCTTTTTTTCACTCAACTAATTTTTGTAGCTGTTTAATCCCCTGGGAGTTTCTTATTCTAATATATGTTGCCACAAAGTGCTTGTTGAGTTGACCTCCTCAGTATTTCTTTTTTCTATACCTCTGTCTTAGTTTGAGATCTCAGTGTTTCTTAGCTAGATTGTTAACTTTTTTTTTTTTTTTTTTTAGCTTTCTGGCTTCTTATTTAACCAATCCATCCTCCCTATTGCTCTATTATTTTTATAACATGTCACACCAATCATACCATTTCCTTGCTTAAAATGAACTCACTTAGATCTTTCGTTCCTTTGAAGCTCTGTGATCATCTGTATTGTCTGGGTTACTCATTTTGATGTTCTGTAACATGTTTCCTCCGATTATCACTTAACTTTTCTCTTTCAGTTATTTATTTATTTATTAATTTAACATATCCTTTGGATACATATGATATGCCACATACCATGCTAAATCCTGGGGGATATAAAGATTAAGAAATACAGACCCACTTTCTGCTTTCATGGTCTTTAGAGTCTTGTGACAAATAGGGACAAAATTAAGTAGTCACATTAAAGAGAAAGTGTTATAAAGGAAGGACACATGGTTGTAAAAGATACATACACAGAAACCAGCCTGAGACTCAGACTTCAGAGAGGTTCCTCTGAGGAAGTGGCTTCTGAACTGGGATCTCAACAGTGGACAGAAAGCATATAGTGAAGAAGGCTGGGGGGAGAGTGAGGGTAAGAGAAGGTTTTAAGTGATGCAGCGACATGGGTAAAGGCCATAGGATGGGGCAAGCACATAGAAGAAGGGTGGGGTGATTGGACCCAGGAACAGAAAAAGACGTTAGTAGAAAAACTGGTGAAATCTAAATAACGAATGGAGTTTAGATGATAGACAGGGAGGCCTGGCGTACTGAGATTCATGGGGTCGCAAAGAGTCGGACACGACTGAGCGACTGGACTGGACTGAACTGAACTGAACTGAACATACTGATGTCAGTTTCTAAGTTTTGAGAAACGTATCACAGTAACAGAAGATGGTGACATTAGGGGGAAATGAAACGGAGGGGGCTGTGTATGGAAACTCTCCACTACCTAGTCAACTTTTCTGCAAATCTAAGATTATTCCAAATTAAAAGACTATTTACAGAAGAAAGAAAGATGGAAAGTCCCAGGGACCTTGTGTACCATCTTAAGAGTGCTGGTCTTTATCTTGCAGTGAGTGTAAAGCTGTGATGGTTTGAGACAGTGGATGACACAGCAGAGCTGCATTTGAAAATATCACTGGTGTGGGGGCAGTGTGAATGGATCAGAAAGGTAATCGGGTGGGCAAAAGAGGCCAGGTGGGACAGTTACAGTCATTCGACAAGAACTAGATAAAAGTGGGACGGACCCTCTTTGGGATGTGTACAAGCATCAGACATATTTCGCGGATGAATAAATGAATAGACAAATAGATGAACTAATGAAAGAGGGTCAGATCAGGTGAAGTCAGCCTTGCGGGAGCGTGGGGACACTGTCCCAGGCTTGAGGACTGGGANGTTACAGTCATTCGACAAGAACTAGATAAAAGTGGGACGGACCCTCTTTGGGATGTGTACATTCATCAGACATATTTCGCGGATGAATAAATGAATAGACAAATAGATGAACTAATGAAAGAGGGTCAGATCAGGTGAAGTCAGCCTTGCGGGAGCGTGGGGACACTGTCCCAGGCTTGAGGACTGGGACCTGCGAATTCTGACAGAATCAACAGACTCTTCCTCAGTGTTTTTCCTCTTACTTGCCAGGACCTTACTCCAGGAATGGGTGGTTCCTTGTCTTATTTTCGCAATGCCCAGTGCTTGCCCAAAGGTTCTGGGAGGAGCACTGAAAGTAAAGGCAGAGCTTCAAGATACACTTGGAAAGATGTGAACGTGTTCGACACCAGAAAATGTAAGTCAAGATGCAGTGAGACGTCTGCACAACGGCTCCTTCTTTGGAGCAAGTTCATTCTGCAGATAATCTGTATTTTGCTCTTTTGGCAATAGAAGCGATCTTAGCGTTCTTAGAGCACCTGTAGTTACAAGAGCTTCGCCTCCTGGGGGAGTTTGTAATTTCCCTACGGAGAAAGGAAGCCGGGGCAGGGCCATGTATGGGGAAGGTGCCATACCAAGAGTTCTGTTTTCTCACTTCGGTGAGATCCAGCAGTTTGGGCAGGTGCAGGTCTGCCTTTTCTGCAAACTTCTCTCATTTGAAAAGATAGTGTATGGTTTTTAAAGAATTATCTCTTGAATTAGTTAGCTTGAAGATCAGGAGGAGATTGCTGAGCTGCTTTCAATCTAGAGGAAGAAGAAACTAAGAATGATTAATATTCCAAGATTATTTCAGCCAGGCAACCCCGAAGAGCCCAGTTTCTCTCCTAGAACCTTTCTTCTAACATCTGAGCTCAGGGTATAGAGAGAGTTATCACTATCTCTGTTTGCTTTCTAACACATGACCAGTTTTAGCCAATGGAGTTTATATCATGGCTCTCAGAGGTTAATCTTTCCCCTTTCTTGTCTCCTCTCTGCCCCAGACATGCATTCATTTGACTGGCAGCCTGGAAAATTGAAAAATGCCACCGGGGTTATTAAGGTTGAAATCGTTTCTGCTCCTTGAAGCTCTGCAAGCTTGTTATTGCTGCACCTCTAATATTCAGGCATCAGAACAGCACGTATTGTTCTTAGCTGGCTTGACACTGGCCCATCTCAGCTGTAACACCCAAATAGAGTGAAGGGGTCTTAAGATGTCATTTCTCTACTCTGAAATAGATCCATTTAGTCGATTAAAACAGAGTCCCCAAAGTTACTAGAATATATTCTGTGTCTTTGTGCATACACGTTTGATTTACTTTTGTTCTTATTAAAAGGGTAAACCTGGAGAAAAGGAAAAAAAAAAAAGAATCTTCCATAATCCATATTTTAATAATTGCCTGTGCACACACTGAGTCTACAGAGACTTTTCCTGTTTCTGTAACTGCTTGCCTGGCTCCTTTATGAAGCGCATATTCCTTACCTGGTCTGGTAGACCATGACACAGCTTCATCCCTCTCCTGAATTTGAATTTGGCTCCCTGTGAGCCATGACCACGTGTTGAGTCTGTCTGTAAGATGGAGATATTATTTTAGTGGCTCTTTTTCTCACAATAATGGCTCCAAGTTGTATAATTTCTTTTGAGTCATTATAATGTTAATATATAAATATTAAGAAAACCATTGGGAAAAAGTTACTTTGTAATCGAGAAAGCCTATTTTCCACTGTTAATAACTTCTTCATTCATTTTTTTCCTCATAAAAATATTGAAGGACCTTAATCCATTTTAAAAAAGAACCCTACAAACATTTATTTAAAAAGAAAGCATTTCTCACCTCACCTTAGTAACAGGAAACAATACCACCCCTCCACTGGAAGACTTCCATGTGTCATNGAAAGCCTATTTTCCACTGTTAATAACTTCTTCATTCATTTTTTTCCTCATAAAAATATTGAAGGACCTTAATCCATTTTAAAAAAGAACCCTACAAACATTTATTTAAAAAGAAAGCATTTCTCACCTCACCTTAGTAACAGGAAACAATACCACCCCTCCACTGGAAGACTTCCATGTGTCATTTAAACACAACAAAGAAACAAAATAAAAACGCTCCAAAGCCAGAGTACCCCATGGTACTCTGGCTACCCCATGGTAGCCAGAAACTTCAGAGAGATTCTTCAGGAGAGAGAATTTGCTTCTATTTAGCTTTAGGGCAATAACATTTTTATCATGTTGCCCCAGGCAAACAATTCAATATTAACAGTAATGTCTGTTTATGACTTAGAATAGGATGGAAAATAATCTACAATAACAAAAAACTCTGATCATAAAACTAAACTTAAATCTATGTCCTTCAAAAATTTCAGCATGTAGTTGGCTTACTACTACATTGGTGTATCAGTCAGGGTCCCTGCAGAATTCATTACTGGTGGTTCAAGTGAGAAAACTTTGATAAAAGGAATGCTTAAAGGAATGTGCAGGCTGGGATCAAATGAGAACACATGAAGGATGGACAGGTGGTCCACTCAGGACTGAAGCAGGAAGTCATTACCTCGCCCTGGGGGAGAGGCTAAGGAAAGGAAATACATAAACCAGACTCCAGTGAGCCCTGAAATTCTGGAGGGAGAGGGTTGCTGTCAGAATGAATGGACACAGTTGCCACCATAGAAAACAGAATGAATGTGGAAGAAACATGCCCAGCTTCTTCTCCCGCCAACCAACTCCTGCGACTCTCTGTTAGCCAGCCTTGCTCAGAAGGCGGCCAGCAAGAGAGCCCAGGAGTGTGATGGGCATGGACCATGTTCTGAGCACAGAGGAAGAAAGGCAGGGGGAAAAAGGAAGCGTATCCAGAACAGTTGATCTCTGGGTGGCTAAAGGATTAGCATTATTGATGTCTAAAGAACTAAATTATTGTACAAGCCACTCCAGTATTCTTGCCTGGAATATTCCAAGGACATNCAGAGGAAGAAAGGCAGGGGGAAAAAGGAAGCGTATCCAGAACAGTTGATCTCTGGGTCGCTAAAGGATTAGCATTATTGATGTCTAAAGAACTAAATTATTGTACAAGCCACTCCAGTATTCTTGCCTGGAATATTCCAAGGACATAGGTGCTGGGCAAGCTGCAACTCTATGAGGTCACAAAGAGTTGGGCATGACTGAGTAACTAACACCTAACATTTATGCTTTTTATCCTTCATGAAAAGGAAGCTAAACATTCCATATTTTGTTTCATATGAGATGAAGATTTCAAAATTATCATAGGCTGGTTTTTCTCTTGCTTTGCAAAAATATCTCAAATTTTATCTAATACTCCAATATCTATATGTGAAAGTGAAAGTTGCTCAGTTGTGTCTGACTCTTTGCAGCCCCGTGGACTGTATAGTCCCTGGAATTCTCCAGGCCAGAATACTGGAGTCAGAATACTGGAGTGGGTAGCCTATCCCTTCTCCAGTGGATCTTCCCAACCCAGGAATCGAACTGGGGTCTCCTGCATTGCAGGTGGATTCTTTACCAACTGAACTATGAGGGAAGCCCTATATAGGAAATTATAGTCTAGAAAGGACCTTTAACAGACTGTATCTCATTTAAGCCAAACTAATGTCTTAAGAGGTAGGCAATATTTGATTTATTTTACAGATGAGGAGACAAGGTCAGAGCATAAAATGACTTAATCAATATTCTGAGTCAGAATTAGAAGCATCAAGATGCAAACCTAAGTCACTTGACTCCAGCCCCCAGGTTGTTTGTCTTATACCACTCTGCCTTTTTCAGAATAATAATGTCATCAATTTGTCTTAGCAGCTGTACTGAAGAACAGAACTGTCTGTACCTTGCAGAAAATTACATTTTCAGGGGAACTAGAATCTTCAGATCAGGCAAGCTCAGTTTCAGGAAGTAAAGGACAGTCCAAACTATCAAGTCCAGCTGAAGGAAATGAGGCAGGGAGAGATTCAAGGAGATTCGAGAAGCAGAGACTGGAAATGATGAGAAGTAAGCAGGAATCTTTTAAGAGGAATGTGCATTCCTGAGAGTGTTTGGCAGAGAGTTATTAAGGATGTGAGCAAGGCTTGTTGAGTGTCAGGCAGAATGCTGCAACATTTCCTTCTCTTTTGGATCATTGTTTCTTTTGGCAGTGCAGCCTGCAGCATCTTAATTCCCCAAACACGGATCGAACCCCTCCCCGCTGCAGCGGAAGCTCAGTCTTAACCACTAGACCACCAGGGAAGTCCAAACAGCATTTCTGATGATCCAGAGAGTTGATGTGGAGTGGGGGGGGGGGGGTTCAAGATTAGGAACTCATGTATACCTGAGATGAAAAAAATAAAAATAAAAATTATAAAAAAAAAACACAAAAAAACAAACAGCATTTCTTCATGTAAGCTTCATTCACGGGCTGCCTACAGCAGAATCACCAGGGTTACTCATTGCACAGGTCTACACAAGATCCCCTTTGCCTTAGAGTCAGATGTGTTTGAGAGGAGCTATACAGTTGAGCCGGAGAAGGCAATGGCACCTCACTCCAGTACTCTTGCCTGGAAAATCCCATGGATGGAGGAGCTTGGTGGGCTGCAGTCCAAGGGGTCGCTAAGAGTCGGACACGACTGAGCGACTTCACCTTCACTTTTCACTTTCATGCATAGGAGAAGCAAATTGCAACCCACTCCAGTGTTCTTGCCTGGAGAATCCCAGGATGGGGGAGCCTGGTGGGCTGCCATCTGTGGGGTCGCACAGAGTCGGACATGACTGAAGTGCCTTAGCAGCAGCAGCAGCAGCAGCATGCAGTTGGGCATTTGACATGTCCTGTTCATTAGTCCCTACCCTGCCCCCACATCCCCTCTCCTCCTGCACACTGAGGTGGAGAATCATTGATGGAGAGCAAATTTAAGCAGCTTGACTAAAAAGAGCTCTGTCACAGAACTGTAAATATTTGGTCACTGTTCCGTTTTCTGGCATGGCTGAATATAAGCCATCTGATTACGTCTCTATCATCTCAACTTCTGTTTCTTTGCTGCAATCATACTTTCTGAATACGTTTTTGAAAATGTATTTTCTAATTTTATGCTTTAATAAACAAGGCATATTAAACACAAATTGACTTTTCAGACTCTTACAGTGCCTTGAGTTAAATATTTTAAACATCAATTAAGGCGAATATTAAAGATGTGAAGGCAGTAAGTTGGGAAAGTAGGTTGAAACTGTATGGATGATAAGATTGTTTTTAAAAATGAATTCCTAATACCAGCATATGTTCTTGTTATTTAGTCTCAATTTCATAAAAGTAATGTGGCGAATGAACAACTTGCAAGACCTCTAAGATGAAATAATATGGCTGATATTTTTGTTTTTGCAAAATTACCAACAGATGAAGTCATTTCCAAGATACTTCCTCAGTTCAGTTCAGTCGCTCAGTCATGTCCGACTCTGTGACCCCATGAATCGCAGCACGCCAGACCTCCTGTCCATCACCATCTCCCAGAGTTCACTCAGACTCACGCCCATCGAGTCAGTGATGCCATCCAGCC
>SJYA01011212.1:0-12874 GCA_006410615.1 Neotragus moschatus
AATGGTTTGCCTTGGAAACGAACAGAGATCATTCTGTCGTTTTTGAGACTGCATCCAAGTACTCCATTTTGGACTCCTGTTGACCATGGTGGCCACTCCATTTCTTCTGAGGGATTCCTGCCCGCAGTAGTAGATATAAATACTTTACTATTTAATAAAATCAAAGGATGCAAAATCAATACAAAAATCCCGTGCATTCTTATATGCTAACAATGAAAAATCAGAAAGAAAAATTAAGGAACAAATCCCATTCACCATTACAACAAAAAAGAATAAAATACCTAGGAATAAATTTACCTAAAGAGACAAAAGAACTTTATACAGAAAACTATGAAAGTGAAAGTGAAGTCGCTTAGTCGTGTCTGACTCTTTTTGCAACTCCACTGTAGCCTACAACAAGCTTCTCCACCCATGGGATTTTCCAGGCATGAGTACCAGAGTGGGTTGCCATTTCCTTCTGCAAGGGATCTTCCTGACCCAGGGATCGAACGCAAGTCTCCCATATTGCAGGCAGACACTTTACCCTCTGAGCCACAGAAAACTATAGACACTGATGAAAGAAATCAAAGACGACATAAACAGATGAAGAGAAATATCATACTCCTGGATTGGTAGAATCAATATTATGAAAATGACTATAATAGTCAAAGCAATCCACAGATTCAGTTCAATCTCCATCAAATTACCAATGGTGTTTTTCACAGAACTAGAACGAAAAATTTCACAATTCGTTTGGGAACACAACACACCCCAAATAATCAAATCAATCTTCAGAAAGAAGAATGGAGCTGGAGGAATCAATGTTCCTCTCTTTAGCCTGTAATACAGAGCTATAGTCATCAAAAGAGTATGGTATACTGACAAAAACAGAAATACAGGCCAATGGAACAAGACAGGAAGCCCAGAGGTAAATCTATACACCTATGGGCACCTTATATTTGACAAACGAGACAAGACTATATAATGGAGAAAAGATAGTCTCTTCAATAAGTGGTGCTAGGAAAACTGAAAAGCTACATGTAAAAGAATGAAGTTAGAACACTTCCTAACACGATACACAAAGGTAAACTCAAAATAGATTAAATATTTAATGTAAGAACAAAAACTATAAAACTCTTACAGCAACACTCTTTGACATAAATCATAGCAAGATCCTCTTTCACCTATCTCCTAGAGTAATAGAAATAAAAACAAAAATAAAGAAATGGGATCTAATTAAATTTAAAAGCTTTTGCATGCCAAAGAAACCAAAGAAGATGAAAAGAAGACAGTCCTTAGAATGGGAGAAAATAATTGCAAGTGAAGCAACTGATAAAGGATTAATGTCCAAAATACATAAGCAGCTCAAGCAGCTTAATATCAGAAAAGCAAACCAAGCAAAAAATGAGCAGAAGACCTAAATAGATACTTCTCCAAAGAAGACATATAGGTGGCTAACAGACACATGAACAAATGCTCAACATAACTTATTATTAGAGAAATGCAGATCAAAACGACAATGAGATATCACCTCACACCAATCAGAATGACTATCAAAAACTGTACATAAATGCTGGAGAGGATGTGGAGCAAAGGAAACCCTTTCGCATTATTGTTGGGAATGTAAACTGATACAGCCACTATGGAGGACAGTATGGAGATTTCTTTAATAATTAAGAATAAAACTACCATGCATGTATGCTTGCTCAGTCATGTCCAACTCTTTGCGACCCACGGAGCTTGCCAGGCTCCTTAGTCCTTGGAATTTTCCAGGCAAGAATATTGGAGTAGGTTGCCATATCAAGCAGCAATCCCACTACTGAGCATATAACCTGAGAAAACCACAATTCTAACCAACACATATATCCCAGTGTTCATTGCAGTATTATTTACAAGAGTCTGGACATGGAGACAACATAGGTATCCACTGACAGATAAATGGATTAAAAAAAAAGGAGTGGTGTATATATATAGAATAGAATATTCTCAGCCATAAAAAAGAGCAGATTTGAGTCAATCCTTGTGAGGTAGATGAACCTAGAGCCTGTTATACAGAATGAAGTAATTCAGAAAGAGAAAAACAAGGATTGTATAGTAACACATATATATGGAATCTAGAAAAATGGTATCAATGAATCTATTTGTAGGGTAGCCGTAGAGGTGCAGACATAGAGAACAGATTTGTGGACACAGTGTGGGGGAGGAGAGAGTGGGACAAATTGAGAGAGGAGCACTGAAATATGTACATTACTATATATAAAGTAGAGAGCCAGTGGGAATTTGCTGTATGACATAGGGAGCTCTTCCCAGTGCTCTGTGACAACCTAAAGGCTTGGAATGTTGTGGGAGATGGGAGGGAGGTTCAAGAGAGAGAGGACATATATACACCTATGGCTGATTCATGTTGATGTATCACAGAAACCAACACAACTTTGTAAAGCAATTATCCTCCAATTAAAAATAAATAAAAATTTTAAAAGCATAAAATGTTACTTTGGCAGAAAATTAATTGAATAGTGGATCACTTTGATTATTAGGGTTGGTTTGCGTTATTTTTGTTTTAAGTCTAGCATTGCCCTACTCTTAATATATAAACTTTCAGAGATCTGCATTGAATGCCATGGTACTTAGCAAGAGTCCACTGCTGCTTCTGCTGCTGCTGCTAAGTCACTTCAGTCGTGTCCGACTCTGTGTGACCCCATAGATGGCAGCCCACCAGGCTCCCCCACTCATGGGATTTTCCAGGCAGGAGTACTGGAGTGGTTGCCATTGCCTTCTCCATAGCAAAGGTCTAGCTAGTCACAACTCCTAATGCTATCAGAAATATGTATCCTCCACAGTCTATATTTCCTTTCACAGTTCCCCAGCTTTTCCTGTGCAAACACAGCTTAATATTTGGTGAAAAACTTTAAAATGATTTCTTGGCTTATTTCTTTCTTTGCACAGCTCTTTTCTCTAGGGTACTTGTTTGTATAGACTTCAACCCATTTAGGGATTCCAAATTTCAATTTCTGCCTTCTAAATTCAGGAAGGCCATCATGCTCTGATCGGGATCTGCCTTCCTTTTTTATAATCTGTAAACTGCCTCCTAAAGATAGCAATGGTGATTATGGGGTTCACTTAGTGTTTCTTTCCTCTCAGAGGTCACAGTCCTGGGTTGGCTCCTGTTGAAAGTCTAACAGTAGCTTCGTATATTGTTTTGTTTGATCACAGTTTATATTGAGTGGGCTAGCCAGTGCCACTTAATGTCTTTCTATAGTAGGAGTCCCCCAAGATCTGTTATTTATGAAAGTTAATGTGCATCGTTAACATAAAATGTTGATACTACTGAGTAAAAAGACTATATAAGGATTTCAAAGTTTTTTATAAATACAAAAAAATCCCTGCTTCCATGAGATTAAATTCCCCAGTTTCATCAAGCCTAATGCATAACAGATTCTATCTGATTAATGCCCTTAAGCTAAGTGAATTTTCAAGTTAAGTGAAGTGAAAGTTGTTCAGTCATGTCTGGCTTTGCAACCCTATGGACTATACAGTCCATGGACTTCTCCAGGCTGGAATACTTGAATGGGTAGCCTTTCCTTTCTCCAGGGGATCTTCCCAACCCAGGGATCAAACCCAGGTCTCCTGCATTGCAGGCAGATTCTTTACCAGGTGAATTCTTTACCAGCTAAGCAACAAGGGAAGTCCAAGAATACTGGACTGGGTAGCCTATCTTTTCTCCAGCAGAGCTTCCTGACCCAAGAATCGAACTGGGGTCTCCTGCATTGCAAGCACATTCTTTACCAACTGAGCTATCAGGAAAGCCCGAATTTTCAAGCATAATGCAATCAACTTAAAAAACAATAGCAGTTAAGTATAAGATAACTGTATATGTATACATTCTTAAGGAAAAAATCATATAAAATGTGATTTTTGGAAATCAGATCTGAGATGAGATATTAAAAACCAAAATGAGATATCAAATATCAAAAATCATCATATTTGGAGTTTTTGGAGAAGATGGCGGAGGAATAGGACGGGGAGACCACTTTCTTCCCAGCAAATTCATCCAAAGAACATTTCAACGCGGAGGAAAATCTACAAAACAACTTCTGAATGCTGTCAGAGGTCGTCAGGCATCCAGAATAGCAGAACATTGTCTTCAAAAACAGGTAGGAAGACTACAAAAGACGGAGAAACAGACAAAGGAGCTAGGGAGGGANATAGATAGATAGATATGAAGTTGAAGGTAGATTTTCTAGACTTTTGACTCTGGATAGCTTAAACTAGATACATGTCAAATTTTCCTTCACTGATCTCAACCTATTTCACATCTCACCTCTGTATGTACTTGCCCCTAATCCTGAACATGCACACACAGACACACATAAATGGCCCTGTGAGGGCAGACCCACCCATTTCTGCCTTTGCCAAGGATACAGATAGGCTGGATAAGCATTCCATCTATGATCATGTTTGTCGCTATTTCATCATGGCTCACTGTCAGCTCTTCGTATATATATGTGGAGAGAGAGATGCTAGATAGATAATAGGTAAACAGTCTCAGGATACAATTATCCTTCTGGATTTTGATGTTTTATGAAATTTCAAGCTCATTCTAAGTAAATAATCAGATCTTAAATTAAATCATCAGATCTTAAATTTCCATGAGTGCTGAGAGGGGTGAATTTGTGACCAATGTTTCATTCACTAACAAGTATATAGAAATGTAATTTTGTTGCTGATACAGAGCAAATTTTCCTCCTCTCCCTACAGACTGGTGCCAGAGGAGGTAGACATAGGTTACAAAAGCATGTAAGCTTATTGGTGCTGTCTCTTGAGTTGTGTCCAATGTTTTGTGACCCTATGGACTGTAGCTCTCCAGGCTCCTCTGTCTATACAATTCTCCTGGCAAGAACGCTGGAGTGGGTTGCTGTGCCCTCCTCCACAGGGGCTCTTCTCAACCCAGGGATTGAACCCCCATCTCTTACACCTCCTGCATTGGCAGGCAGGTTCTTTTCCAGTAGAGTCACCTAGGACAAAAAAAAAATAATAATAATAAACTGGATGATGTTCTGGGAATGGCAACCCATCCCAGTACTCTTGCCTGGGAAATCTCATGGATGAGGGAGCATAGTAGGCTACAGTGCATGGTGTCGCAAAGAGTCAGACACGACTGAGCAACTTCACTTTCACTTTTCACTTTCAACTTAAATTCAAAAACGTTTTTAATAAGAAACCTCCAGTGGAAGAAAAGAACAGGCTAAGGGATGGGCAAAAGCCAAAGAGCAGCAGAGTAGAACTCAAGGAAAGATCAGGAGTGAGGGATCCCTTCATTCAGTTACAAACCAAAATGACCCATTGGTAAGCAGACCTTTATGTGCACAATAAAGATCTAAATATATGTGCATCCGTGAGGGAAAATGGGAAGTGTACATCTTTCCTTACTTTTTAAATATAGTTAATGCTTAGTAATGTCAGGCTGATGACCCCACTTCAAATTGCTAGGATAAATCCCTTGCCTTTTCTTTTCCAGTTTGCCATGTTCATTTCAGGCTGTTGTTATTGTTGTTGTTCAGTTGCTCAGTCATGTCCGACTCTTTGTGACTCCATGGACTGCAGTGCACCAGACTTCCCTGTCCATCACCAACTCCTGGAGCTTGCTCAAACTCGCATCCATTGAGTCAGTGATGCCATCCAACCATCTCATCCTCTGTCGTCCCCTGCCTCTCCTGCCTTCAATCTTTTCCAGCATCAGGATATTTTCCAATGAGTCAGGTCTTCACATCAAGTGGCCAAACTATTAGAGCTTCAGCTTCAGCATCAGTCCTTCCAATGATATTCAGAGTTGATTTCCTTTAGAATTAACTAGTTTGGTCTCCTTGCAAAGGGACACTCAAGAACCTTCTCCAACACCACAGTTTAATAATATAAATTCTTCAGCACTCAACCTTCTTTATGGTCCACCTCTCATATCTGCACATGACTACTGGAAAAACCATAGTTTTGACTAGATAGACCTTTGTCGGCAAAATAATGTCTCTACTTTACACTGTCTAGGTTTGTCATATACACTGTCTAGGTTTGTCATATATACTGTCTAGGTTTGTCATAGTTTTTCTTCCAAGGAGCAAGCATCTTTTAATTTCATGGCTGCAGTCACCATCTGCAGTGATTTTGGAGCCCAAAAAGGAAAGTCTGTCACTGTTTCCATTGTTTCCTATTTGCCATGAAGTGATGGGACCAGATGCCATGATTATAGTTAACTCTTATTATACATAGTTAACTCTTAGTAATGTAAGGCTGACCACCTCACTTGAAATTGCCAGAGTAAATCCCTTGCCTTTTCTTTTCCAGTCTGCAGGGTTTATTTCAGGTGATATATGGATATCCACTCCAGTTCTTGGCCCATGCTCTGTCCATAGCGCTTCCTGATGGTCTTTTATACTTCCCAAGCAAGGTAAACAAATAAAACTGTACATATACATGATCATATGACACACTAAAAAATTGGGTAATGCCATTTATATCTCAATTTTAAAATAAACACTTTTTTTAAAAGATAATTATAACAAGGAAAATATTAATAAACTAAAGTATTAGTTGCTCAGCCATGTCTAACTCTTTGTGGCCTCATGGACACATCATGTCATTTTCCAGAAAAGAATATTGGAATAGGTTGCTATCCTCTTCTCCAGGGGATCTTTCTGGCCCAGGGATCAAAACCTGGTCTTACGCATTGCAAGTGTATTCTTTACCATCTGAACCACCATGAAGTCCTAAACGAGGGCTAAGAGAATTTAAATAATCTCTTTCTACTCACAGAACAAGCAAGTGGCAAAGACAGTGATCAGACCTGGGTCTTTCTGTTATGCAAGGTCATATTCTTTCCACTGGCTTTACTCTTTTCCTTCAGGTTCTGAATATTTTGGAAGGAGAATAGGTGGGTAGGTGATATTTTCCAAAACTAAACATTGGCTTATGATTGTAGAAAATCTCATATGCAACATGAGACAATGTCGCACTTGTTATTCTGTAACAGCCTTTATTCAAAATGATGAAATCAAATGAAATCAATGGCTAAGTCTTATTATAGCAATAAAATATCAAGTGTTTTATCTAGTATCTGGTTCCTTTTCAACAAGTGTCCAAAACCATATAGAGTTTTTTTAAAACAGTGATCCAAAACTCACCCTTATAAGTCTCATAGAAAGTTAAGAATTGATTATTTATTTAAAGAGACCTTGAAAGAATTCCAAAATCATCAAAATTCAGGAGGATATGACTTCTCATTGGGAAGGCAGTATTGTCTAAGAGTTGCCATTGACCTACTTTGTACTGAGGGGACCAGAATCTTGATGGTAATATTCACCTAGGGTACAATCATAGCTGTGTTAGCCAGTATGCACTGTTATGGCAGTACTGATGGTTAAACTATTTAAACACTCCCCTACTCATTGGTACATATCAGTTGCAAAAGCAATAACTTGAATTAATGGTATAAATTCCAGCACATCTGGTTGCTTTTAGAAATTCAATACACACTTCATTGCCAAGACATTTTTTTTTTTTTATTCATGACCTAAATAGCCCCAAGTTAAGGCATCTTTTTTTCCTTGATCAGTATCTGTGCAGGGAGGTGAGGGCCTACTCCAAAATCTTACCACTTATTTTAAATATCAGGGAGTTAGTTGTATTCTGGTAAAAATATTTTGGGGTGGATGTTTCATGGCAAGAGGAAACAGAGTAAAGACTCAGGAGGAAACGAAGTTTATTGTACTCTAGATCCTAGAGACAGAAGGCTTTGCATGTCCTGCAGGGCCACATGGGAAAGCACCAGAGTAGAGAGGAGGGAGAAAATAGGCTTGAGGGGAAGGTTTAGACTAAAAACTTTATTGAGGTTTCCGTGGGAAAGGCAAGGCAAGGCAGAGTGAGTAGTTAGGACTGGCTGGTTTGAGTATTCCCTCAAGGTGCTTTGGCTACAGAGGCAGTCCCTAATTTCCTGGCACTTGACCCTGGGAGGATTAAGACAGAAGGACCTCCTGGGGTGCCAGAGCCAGAGAAAGAAGGTGCTGTGGATTTGTTAGTTTGCATATCAACCTGCATCTGGCTGGGCCCTTTGCTGGCTATGAAAATTGGTTTGTCTCTGGAGAGGCAGTCTTCTCCTAGCCAGAAAGCTTTTTTTTTTTTTAAGAAGTCAAAACACCATAATATACAAAAAATTAAATATGGACTTCACTAGTGGCTCAGCAGGTAAAAAAATTCGCCTGCGATGCTGGAGACCTGGGTTCAATCCCTGGGTTGGGAAGATCCTCCGGAGAAGGAAAAGGCAACCCACTCCAGTATTCTGGCCTGGAGAATTCCATGGGGTGTATAGTCCATGGGGTTGCAAAGAGTTGGACGTGACTGAGTGACTTTCATTTCACTTCATGTGTGTGTGTGTGTGTGTGTGTGTGTGTGTGTGTGTGTGTATTTTTTTTTTAATACAGTGAAAAAGAAGAGTACTCAGCCAAACTAAGGAGAACTTGTTTCACGAATTTCCACAAGAAATGGCTCCCCATAACCTTCCAAGAGGAGAAGCAGGGCTATGTTCAAGGGTGAATGGAGAGTCCGCTGAGGCTGCTGTCAAATGCAAGTGCTGCAGTGGGTCTTCCAGTGGAGATTTTAAAAAGTGCTGCAGTTTCGATAACTTATTTTCTACTGAGTAGTAGCTATCCTTTTGAGTTATCAAAGGTCAAGTTAGGGGCTACCCAAAAAACTGTCTAAAACACATTTGCTAGTTGGAAGAACAAATCCGCCAGGGAGTGACAGTGAATCTCAAATGTCACACTCTCCTAAATTTGTCTCGGATCATCCCTGTTGAACTCATATTCAACAGCTTGTCATTAGAAAGCCAGTACTTCAGAGGTAGCAATGAACGCCTGCTTTAATCAGAAGGCCAGTAACCTGGGGAGAAGACAGACTCATGTCCTCAAAAGCAACTCCAAAGATGCTGATCAGCCATAACAGTTTTTAAGAGGAAAGGGGGAAAGAATCTCAGTGCATAATCAAGGCAGGAGGTCAAGTTCTACATCTATTTTCCATTGTGCCCAGGCTGGCTGACTCCCCGTGGGCTTTCTTTTTCATATGTTACCTCATCCATGTGGTCTGCCAGCAGGATTGCTAAGGGGGCTCCTGGGGGTAGAGAAAGAATTGACAGATTAGTCAAGGCACTGTGTGCATTTAGGAGAGTATAAGTCAACAAACAGTTAGGTTGAATGTTACCTAGTGATTTCATTTTCATAATTAAGGTTTAAAGGAAACAGGATCAGGTAAACAGGAAAGGGACAAAAACTTTTTATACCTTCACTGCTCTTCCTCTCCATGCCTGCGAGTTCCTTTATTTCTGGAAATATTCCAAGCCTGCGTGTCTTCTGGCAAAATGAGCCCTCCACCTTGACCATTGGTAGCTACAGTTTGTACTCTTCCTCCTTCCTCGTTTCCCCTTATATTTGTGTCTCAGATAACTTGCCATCCACCAGTTACCACCTCACCTGCTGGAACTAGCTTCTGATTTGCCCACACTATCTACAGCTGTCTCATGCTCCTGGGGTGGGAGGGAGGAAAAAAGCCCAGAATCCTGGCTCTAAAACCCCAGGGTTAACCTGTCTCCCAGCCCCTTCTTGCTTGTCCATTCTGTTTCCTCTCTCTTTCCCTCTGGCTTGTGGTATCTGAGCACTGGTTATTTGCTTAACACACAGAGAGAAAGGAGAATAAACAATGAGGGACAGAGACTTTAAGAGCATTGTGGGGAGCAAAAGCTAACTTAAGGAGGCAGCCTCCACACTTCTGAAATAATTCACAGTCACCGCATGATCAGATAACTTACTGGGAGACTCACTACCCCAGACTGAGGCATGTTATCATTTAGCTAACGTCATAAACAGATGATCATGTCACCAATTACTGACTCCAAGACTACTTCTGGCGTGTTTGCTTTGTCTGACAGTTGCGTCTAGCCTCTGTGCTCTCGGTCGTGTAGCTATACCTTTGACAACAATTAGAGGAACATTTTCAACTCCATTGATGGAAGCAATCAGTTTCTAATTAGAAATCATGTTGAGAATCTATTTGGTGAGCTGCTATGTTCTTGTCACTTGTCGAAGACACATTTATCCCCTACCCATTAGCTATTTCTAGCTCTTTGTTCCTTAATGGCAAAGCCCTAAAGCTCTGAGGTTGGAGAATCTTAATATATTTTTCTCTTTTTTCTGGAAGCTACTACAGACCTAAAAGAAAATTTCCTGGAGGGTGCCTGGGAATATGCTTCTCTCTGGTAAAAGTGCATCTGCTAAGTCATAAGCATCACTCTTTCCCACCACACTATTCAACCTTGCTTCCTATATTTGATGCAAACTCCTGGAGATAGTGAAAGACAGGGAAGACTGGTGTGCTGCAGTCCATGTGGTCACAAAGAGTCAGACATACTCAACAATTGAATGAGTATTTCTTGCCATGAAAATCCCACGGACAGAGAAGCCTGGAGGGCTATAGTCCATGGGGTTGTAAAGAGTTGAATGTTACTGAGTGACTGAGCAGGAGAAAAGGAGCCTGAGGACTGAGGCTTAAAAATGCTATAGCTTTCTAAGCCAGGAAGACAGACCAATGATGAGCTATATAGACAACTAACAGAAACACAGAAGAGCCCTGATCTTTAACTGCTTAACTGTTAGTTGCTCAGTCATATCTGACACTTTGTGACTCCATGGACTGTAGCCTGCCACTCCTCTATTCATGGCATTCTCAACCAACCAGAAATTAGCTACCTACAGACTTCTTATTATGCAAAACTATAAATTTCCTTTGTCTTCAATGCTCGTGTTCTTTTTTCTGGTGTGTTGCTATTTGTAGATGAAAAGTGAAAGTGTTAGTTGCTCAGTTGTGTCCAACTCTTTGCCACTCCATGGACTGTAGCCCACCAAGCTTCTCTGTCCATAAGATTTCCTGGGCAAGAATACCAAAGGGGTTGCCATTTCCTTCTCCAGGGGATTTTCCCCAGCCAGGGATTGAACCTGGGTCTCCTATATTGCAGGCAAATTCTTTACCATCTGAGCCATGAGAGAAGTCCCACTTCTGGTGGAAGATATTCAAATTTAAACTTGAAAGTATCCAATGAGGATTTTTGGGATGGTGAAGCATCTTGTCTCCCTGCATTCTGATATTAGCCTCTCTGGATAAACCATCAGCAAGAGAATACAATTGCCCCAAAGCTAGTTGTGGAATTTTAAAGGCTCATGGAAATTCAGGGATGAAAGGGATTGTTCCTTTTTTTCTACCTTATCAGCATTCTTTCCTACCAGGTTGCTCCTAGAAAGTCACTGAGCTTATGCTCAAACTTTCTGCAGACAGAAAGCTCATTATCTCATGAAGCACCTCGATTCTCCCCTTCACTTTTATTCAACTTTCCTACCATACCATAGAGTAGTACATTATAAGAGAAAAAGAGGAATCTGGTGACACTGATTCTTCCATTAACGTACACTTGAAAAATGTGTGCTTGCCTAGTGGTGCATTGGTTAAGACTCCATACTCCTGATGCAGGTGGCCTGGGTTCAGTCACTGGAGAGAGAACTAGATTCCACTTACTTCAACCAAGAGTTCTGTCAACTAAAAACATATAGTCACAGTGTGTAAGTTGAGAGTTATGTTTATTCAGTGGGAATTCTTAAGACTTTAAGCCCCTGAGGCAGCATCTCAAGTAGCCCTGAAAGCCTGCTCCAAGGAGCCTGGGAAGGAGCAGGTTATACAGAAGTTTGCAGCTAAAGGGGTAGATAATCTGAACATCAAAGATTGCGAAGGCTTGGGACTGATGGGCGGGGATGATCCGGAGGGATGGTGTGGGGAGGGAGAGGGAAGGAGGGGGTCCGGATTGGGAACTCAGGTACACTTGTGGCTGATTCATGTCAATGTATGGCAAAATGAGTACAGTATTGTAAAGCCAAACAAACTAAAAAATAAAAATTTAAACATAAAAAAAAAAAAGATTATTGTTAATTAAGGAAAACCAGATATCTCAGGTTAAGGAATTCAGCTGTATGCATGGAAAGACGCAAGCATCTGGGCTCACTGAAACCATTCCTTTCATATGGATCTCAGCTATCTGGGGCCAGGATCCTGCTTCTTGCTTTTCATTACATCCTTGGTCATGAAGGGAGTGGAGGCTGCTGACAGCTGCTAGGTAGCAGGCATCCGTCTCCTTTTTGGGGTCCCCTCCAGGTGCAGAAATTCACATTTGCAGGTTTGAAATCACTAATGGCTGTTTATTGATATGGCAGGAGATATTACATTTCGCAGTCCTTATGATGAAAAATGAAAAATCCCACATGCCACAATGAAGACTGACGATCCCATGTGCTGCTACTAAGATCCAGTGCAGTCAAATAAATAAATAAATATTTTTTAAAATGAAAAATGTACTGGTCTACAATGAAATCAGTTGAGACTTGGGGACAGATAACATATTGAATAATTTTATATTGTTCTTTTACCTTTATAAGTCGTTAATGTTTTTTAACTGATTTAAAAGTAAGAAAATGAACCATTAGGTAGTAAATATAACAACTAATACAATTAATGTTAGTAAACCAGCCATGTGGCACTCAAATTGTTAATTAAGGGAATGTTAACCATAGAAGACAAAATGAAACCAAAAATAATTTATAAAGCCTAATAAAAACCACTAAGAAGAAATTAGAAATAGACTGCTATAAAAATTTCAAGGAAGAAAACTGCAGGGGGGAAAACTGGCTACACATTTTAAAATGTATAGAACTAATGTAAAATTAAACACTAATATTTATCAAAGTCTTTGTTCAAAACTTGTTTTTTCCTAGCAATTTATGGTCTTCGAGGATTCATGTATTTATTTATTTTT
>SJYA01011213.1:0-12860 GCA_006410615.1 Neotragus moschatus
TTGTCCCCTCCACATGGTGAATTCTCCTGCTTTTGCAGAACTTCTGCTCACCAGGTGGGTCCTTTTGAGCTTTCACATCTCTCTTTTGTTTATTTATTTTTACCCACAGTCTTATTCCATATACACCATTGTCTGAATTGTCATGAATTTTGGATTTAATTCCAGATAGTCAAAAGCATATTTTCAGCTGAACAAACCAAATGAAGTAAAGAGCCTCAGTCTCCTCCCCTTTCTACTTTATTCTCATTACCCATCCCAGCAGGGAGGATGAGTAAAGAATGCATCCTCTAGATCCTGAAAGAATTTCTAATATTCATTCTTTCTCTATAAGATACAGAGCTTAATCCTTTCTTTAGACATTTTCTTTTTTCTAAATAAACAGGGCCTAATTGGAAAAATCTGAGAGAGCTAAGCAGAAAAGAATAGAAAACATTTACTGAACTTGGAAGTGCATATTGAATACCGCAGGAAATTTGCATATGGATTACTTGGTTAAAAAAATAGAAACATTCTCGGCCCATTAGTTACTGTGATGGACTCCCACTGACTAAAATCCAAGTACTTTTGCCTTGTTTTCTCCAACTGTTCTCTTCTGTAATAATTTCTCTTTAACCACAGGGCAGCTATTCCATTACTGCACTTTGTATTAGGGAGAAGACAAAATAAAGAATATAGCTGTGCCTTGAATATGAGCGGGCACTCTCTGATTTAATCTTCACACATTGTACCATTATTTCTACACTTTAGTGGGGGTGTTGCCTCTTAATCAGAGGAGGGGCTCCTAAGTTGCATTTTCATCTTGATAAGTTATAAGTGACTATCCTTGGTTTCAATCCTTAGACTCCTCCTTAATGCCTCAGTTTCTCCAAATGAGAGATGGAGGGTAATATTTAGCAGCACGAATGGAAACAGGAGGAAAAGAATCAATGAATATTTATAAAAGTAAATTGAGTCTCTGGGATATAAGATCCCACAGAAATTCAAAGCATAATTAAAGTAGGGAGAACAGATTAGTGTTAAATGTATGTGTGAAACACATTTTACATTTCCTTCCAACAAAGACTGAATTTAATTTATTCAGTAAAGAGGAGAAAAAAGGGAAAAAATGGTATTGTGAATTGGGATTCTAAATTTGGATTTTGATATGTTGATTGGTATACTACAGACATAAAGCCACATGTTGACTTTTTCAGCAAATGCAAGCTATGTGTATGTGTGTGTGTTGTAGGGAGAGAGGGGATATACATAATAAGAAAATTTAATTATCATTGGTGGTACTCCTCTAAGAGAGCCACATCAAGTACTAGCAAAAGAATTGCTATCAAAGAGATATTTAAAACTCTTTACCTTTAATCCGTAGAAAAATCATTAAATATAGATCAGCTCTTTGTACTATGGTATGAAACAAGACTATCTGAACAGACACTTTCAGATGTTACCTACAGAAAACATCTACATTACTATGTCATTGTTTGAGGAAACAACCCAAACCCTGTCACTTTAAAAAAAGAGTCATTGAATATTAATAGCTGTGGAAGTTGATGAAGAAGATCAAAATATTAATTTCTATCAGCCTGGTCCAGGCTTTCCATAACTGCTGGGAAAACTTTTGTGCAACATTGATTACAGAAATGGAAAGAAATCATAGTAAAGAGGACCCTCTGTGTTTTATGAACACCGGAGTGCTGCAGTATCACTGATTTGTTAAAAGAACTAACAAAATACAAACATTCTCAAGAGATTCTGTCATAAAAATGTGTTGTATAGAAAATCCAAGCTCACTTTCTTTCCTGGCCAGATTCTCTTGACAACGTAAACCTCTTGTTGGAATAATAAAGACTTGGCTAAATTTTCTTGCAAGATAGAGTTCACCAGAGAATATGTAATACAGACCCCAGGTCCCAAAGGAAATCAAGAAATGGTGACCCTTCATCCTCCCAAGTGGAGAAGGCAATGGCACCCCACTCCAGTACTCTTGCCTGGAAAATCCCATGGATGGAGGAGCCTGGAAGGCTGGAGCCCATGGGGTCGCTGAGGGTCGGACATGACTGAACGACTTCACTTTCACTTTTCACTTGCATGCATTGGAGAAGGAAATGGCAACCCACTCTAGCATTCTTGCCTGGAGAATCCCAGGGACGACGGAGGAGCCTGGTGGGCTGCCGTCTATGGGGTCACACAGAGTCGGACACGACTGAAGTGACTTAGCAGCAGCAGCATCCTCCCAAGAAGACATCTGTGAATATCTAAACCAAGAACCACCTGGATAATAATCACAGTGTGATTTTTCAAAATGCAAAACAAATAAGATTCATGTGAGGGAAAAACCTGTGTTTGAGTTGGCAATTTGACCCATAGGAACTTAACTACACAAAATGTGGCCTGAGGACCATCAGCATCTCGGGAGTTTTTTCTTTTTTCTTTTTTTTTTTTTTTTAGAAATGTAGACTCAGATCCCATTCCAGACCTGCTGAATCGGTCAGCCTTATAGTGAACTCTTCAGGAGATTTGTGAGTGCATTAAAGTCTGATAAGTTACTGTGCTATGATACCACTTGGTAGGTAATTGCTTTGAGTATTATGTACTGTGTCCATGCAGTAATTAATTAGGTAACTGATCTTTGGTCATTGAATAAATGATGATCTTTGACATTTGACATCTGGATAATCTGACCTAATATTACCCATAAGTCCCAGATTGTTCCATTTTCATTCATTGAACACCTGGCAAATTCCAGGCACTATACTAGAGGCTCTGGAAACAGGGATATGGACAAGATAGAGCTCAGGAAATAATTGTGTAGATGATTACTGAAATTTTAATTTAATGGCAGATGAGTAAGTAATTATGAAGGAGAAATACAGTGTGCAAAGAAAGTACAAATTGGGTGAACCTAGTCATGTCCAGAAGATCGGAGAGTGCTATGGGATCTCCCCAAATGATGCTACCCTTTGGAGGCTTCTGGTTCAAGTGGGCCTCTAGTGGATGAATCCCAGATAGGCCAAAGTGCAAAAGGGTAGGTTACCATTCCCCAGTAGTTAGGTGGCTAAGAAAGTAGGAAACTCCTGCTTTTGAGCTAACTTTTTTCCCCTTGAATAAACATTTTTATTGGCCATATGATTTTATTTTTTGAGGTGCCAAAAGCTTGCATGGTTTGCTCAAATTAGAAAAATAATAAACACCACAAGTCCAGAGACCATGACAACAAGAATGCTCTACTGCGGCCGAAGTTCCAGCTCTGCCGTGTTGATTGTTGTTCAGATTCCCTTGGTCTGGGTAGGCCTGTGGCTCAGCAGCTTCCTCCTTTCCCTCTCACTTACGTGGAGCTTGTCTTAAAGAGATCAGCAGAACCCCATCTCTCTTTACTGTGGCTTCAGCTGACTTCATATCATCCAGAAAGGCCAGAGTTGTTTTTGTCATGCTTCTCTCTCCTCCCTTTCCTTCATCTTTTCTTGTTGAAGTTGCTTTTCCATCTCAGTCATTTCAAGTTTGAATTTGATTTGCATATCTAAGCTGTTAATTATACCAATTACTTGCAGTGTTTCTGCATTCCAAAAAAGAAGTCTGAAACTGACCCCTTTCATTAAAGTCAGTGTCAGTTTGCCCTGAAATTTGGAGCTATGGAGACAAGTCCCTTTTTCCCTTAAAAGTATATTTTTTAAAGGCCAGCTGCCAACAACTGTATTTTTCAGGTCCCAAATGCTCATGTTTCTGGTGGTGTTTTTCTGTAGTCCAGCATACATTCTTTAACTAAATACTACTCTTGAAAGATCAAAAGGAGTACTCCCTGCTTTCATTTTGTTCTTGGCTGTAGCTCATGGATGTCTGTTTTTTTCCCCTTAATTTACAAAAAGCTTTCTTTCCTTCAGAAGAAAAAGAAAGTGGCTCTGTGGATCATAAAGCAATCATTAGCATTTACTAATACAGTCTGTTCTAAGTTGCTTTACCACCACGTATTTTCAGTATTATTTACTGAGCAGCTGAAATAATTGGGCTTTGAATTTTTAGATTACTATAAAGTAAGACCTATTGTCACTTATTGCCGAGTATAATTGCACCATATGTATTTAGTGAAGCTATTTATTCATCTCCCTGGTGGATAACTTTGTCAAAATGAATTGAGATATTTCTGTGTGTGCAGTTGGAATCTAGAAAACATTTGCATTTCATGTAGCACTTAGAAATTATAGAGAATTTCACAAATATTTTTTTCCTCCAGATCTGAGGATCTGTTCTTTGAGTTCTACTCATCTTTTATTATTCTCCATTGTTAGAACAAGCACTGTTCCTATGAGTATATAGCTATTCTGAGTGGATTTTAAGCTCTAACCACATAGTCTTAGAAAGGAAAGAAAGGAGGGAGAAAAAGAAAGTATTTTAATATAAACAGCTTATATTTTAATATATAATAACTCATTTGTCCATTATTCTACAAATCTGCATTAGAAGTTGTCTGTGCACACTAGTCTATCATGAAAAGGACCACTCTGGTCCCTGTGCTAAAGGAGCTCATGGTCCATGAGGATGTTTTAAGGGCGTACATGTTGGAGACTAAGCCTAAGCTTGGGGACCAGAGACTGCTTCCCTGAAAAAGGTATATTTAAAGTAATCTTGAAAAGACACTTAACCAGGAAAGGAGGAAGAAACATTTTTCCAGGTCAAGGAAATAGCATATGCAAATACAGTCTCCAAGGAACTGAAAGACCAGTGTGGCTGAAACTGAGGGAGCGAAGGGGAGGAGGGTGAGGTGAGGATGAAGCTGGAGAGTAGGCAGGAGCCAGCTGAAGCAAGACTTGGTAAGCCATGGTTAAGCTTTGGTCTTTATCCAAAAACACAATGAGAAACCTTTGAAGAATTTGACACAGGGGAGTGAGGTTATCAGATTTCTAGTTTCAACCAATTACTCTGGCAGCACCGTGGAGACTAGATGGTGGATGGGGGCAAGAGTAAAGGAGGAGACCCATTGACTACTGACGATCAAGTGGGAGAAGATGGCTGCTCAGACAAGGGGAGGTCCAACATTGATAGAAGTAAACATGTTTGAGAGACACTTCTGAGGACCTATATATTAGAGACAGATGTATGAGAAAGGGATGTCAAGGATTATTTCCAGATACTGGGCTGTACTGTTAGGTAAATAGAGTGTAGAGTGAAGTTCTGTTTGGTGGGAAAGACCATTTTTAAGTGTTGGAATATTTACATTTAGGTATCTATGGACCAGCTACAGAGATATTGAATAGGCAGTAGGGCCTGGAACTCAGAGGGGAGAGGTCTAGGCCAAGTTTAACAGTTGATAACCCTGTATTTCTGATGTGATACAGTTTGGATCCTTATATCCAATAAAGGAAAATAGCAAAGTGAACTCTTTTTCTGAAGGAATTTTGCTTCAAATTAGAAATGCTACAATGAATATTTAGGCAAATATTCAATTACTAACCATTTTTCAAAAAATTTATTGAGCACCTAATACATACTAGACACCTATTAGATTATGGAAACTTCTAGAACATCTTCCTTTTCTTCATAAGTCTTCTTCATGACTTAGAAGAAAGGCTTAACCACATAGGCATTTAAGAAGGACCAAGTTTGTCATCATTGGTAAATTGGTAGTAAATTCACGAGCCCCTTCATTTGATTAAATGAATGAAGGTTCATGCTGTAAAGTATTTTATTGTTTGGCTGAATATGCAGCCTTGAAGTCTTCCAGAATGCTCACATTGACTATTTCACATTAACTCTGACTTTGCATTTTTTTCTCAGCAGCATAAGCATCTGAGTGATTTACAGAGGCATACCACTTTTTTTTTAACTTGAGAATTACAGTTATTAAAAAAAAAAAGATTATGCCAAGAACATAAGGCTCACAATACTTTTTCATTTTTATCAATGACTTCCCTCTACATTCAGATTTTGGTGAGAATGGTTGGTACAATTTTGGATAGTTGATGATATTGTATGAATTTAAGCTATTAATATTTTTCATTTTATAAAAAGACAAAAGAAAAAGTTTGCTTGGATGCCTTCCAGAACATATTTTTTCCTTTATCTCCTTAACCTATTGAAAAATAGCATTCCTTGGAGTTGCATAGTGGAAATGGTTAAATAATTGAGCCAGAAGGCCATGATTCTGGTATCCATCTACTACTTGCTAGCTCTGTGTCTGTGGCAAAGCACCAGACTTCTCTAGGTCTTGATGTTCTTCATTTGGAAAATGGGGATAATACTACTTGATAATTTGAATACATGAAAGATGATGGTAATAACAGTTAACTTTTATTGGGAATTTACCCTGCCCTAAGTATTTTCACATCAGGATTGTTGGCTTGGTAAGATGCCTAAGGATATAAGATAAAGCAAGAGACCTGTCTTAGAAACATGTTTTACTAATTTTTTATTTCTTTGAAGAATAAACAATTATAAATTAAATTCAGTGAAAAGGCCAACTACTTTATATAACAGACGAATATCCTCATCAAATTAAAACATTTGAGGTGATCCACATATACCACAAACTTTGCACTTTGGGGAAAGATTTTATGTGGACTTGTGGTGGTAAATGGAGTCATGCTCGGAGGGAAAAGGAGGATTGAAATTATCTTAAGTGGAATAGTCAAGGGGATTGAGATTACAATTCTTAGCTAAGGTATTTGCTTTAGAATTATAGGGATCAAACTCAGTGCATCCATACAATGATTGAATACTTTGTGGGTTTTAATACCTAAACAGTAAGACTTGGTTAATGAATTTGTCAATACTTTCTTGCCTATGAGAGAACCATGGGCATATATATAGGAACAGTGATTCAACAAACAAAGAGAAAGGCTCAGAGATGGGATAGGTAGTTTAAAGTCAGAGCAAAGAAGAAGAAGAGCAAGTACTGATGGAAAGATTGGGAGATTTTCTGAGCACCTGCCACCTTGCAGTCAGGCCTGTGATGGGAGAGCCACGCTGAAAAGCTTAGCTGTGAAAGAAAGAATACTGGAGGTGATGCGTTTTGGAAGCAAGTGAGTGGCCTTGCTGAATCTTGTGGGTTGTCACAAAGGATTGTCAGTTCTCTGACTGTGAAGCTGCCCCAAGCATCACTCTGAGCTCACACCTTCGTAATGGCTGCCAGGGCTAATGCAAGGTTTGAGTTCCGTTATTTTCATATCTGCTTCTTTTTTAAGCAGCCAGATGCATATGACTTTTAGCAAGTACAGAATTTATATTTAAGCAATGCATAATGAAAATCGATGACTTTTTGTTGAGAAAAGCATGGTGTCAGAAAAATATCCCTGCCACACTCTTTCCTCCTGTCACAGTGGTGGAAATTTTACATTTGAAAGTGAAAAGGCTTAAGATATAATTTTTTAATCCCATCTTTCCTGCCCACTTGCATCTCTTCCAAAGTTTGTCAGGGCCAGATCTGGAATAGTAAGAGCCATTAAAAATTTGGCATCTTGCACTCTGTTTTTTGGAGTAAATTCAGTATGGGCCAATTTATGGTAAATTATTCTCTTCGTGTGTGAATTTCCTCTTCTCTCTTGGCAAATTCATGCCTGTCTCTACCCCCCTGCGCACAGATCTTAAATATACACATCTATCACAGAATCTGTGTGGGATATGTGTGCAAGTGTTAGTGTGTGCCCATGGCTATACCCACAAATGCATATGCACATATTTGCACCTATGTGCCTATATGATAGCAAATTGACTTAAACAGTTTGTCTTGGAAGTTTGTGTTGCTGTATGTATGTTAGCATACATTCTGTTGCAACCCGCAAACAGTTTCTCAGTCAAGAGATGACAGAATTTAGCAATCATTTTGGGAAACACCATAGTAAATAAATATATTGCTTAGCTCTGTTAAACCAAGCATGCCAATTCTTAATAAAACTGAAGGCAAGCAGTGGCATTTCTCCTCTTTGCAGTCAAAGAGAGTTACAGGGGAGCCAATCCACTGCCAACAGGAACGGCAGAGCCAAAGCCTTGCTACAGCCCCCTGTACTCTGAATACAGAAAGCTCTGGAGTTTGGCATGGTTATATCCTGGGGTTATACGGGGTCGTAATGGCTGCGTCCTGTTCAGAGAGGTTGGCTATCGGATAGTGAGCAGATAGCAAGGGAAACCCCTTGACCTGCTCTTCGGGGATATTTGACTTAGGCAATTCAGGGCAAGGTCCCAAAGATCTTTTTTCTTTGCATGAGACACTCTGATGAGAGACTCTTTCCTGGCATATTTAAGAGTATGTTACCTTAACTTAAGGCAATTTAAAACAGTTTCTTTTCATTTATGTATGAAGAAGGCATACATTTATGTTCCTTGAATTATTCCTAATAACATGTCCCCAGTGGGTCTGTGTATGTGTTGCTTAAGTTTGGAAAAGGGTGTGGTAGGAAAACAGCCCACTCCCTTCACCAGTATTGCTACAGATCTCTGGGAACATCAGTAAATAAGTTAAGACATCACAACCACAAAAAAATACAACCACATATTGTTATTAGTATTGTTTCTCTGCATGATTAGATATTAAAATAATTATATGTTTTTCAGTAATTCTGTAGAACATTAAAATCCAACAAAATCCTTAAATGCATTTTATAGCTTTTGCATTGTTAACCATTTGATGTCATCATGAATGGTGACTGGCTCTACCCAATTAAAAGGCCTTAATGAGCTTTCTACAAAAGAAAATCTAGAAAATATATATATATATATTTACAAAGAATTCATTCTCTCCATTTCCTTTAGCATTTATTTAGCAAATAATCATCTGTGGTCACTTGAGTATATGCCAAGTATACGCCAATAAAATGATTAATAAGTCTCAGTACCTTGTCTTCATAAAGCTCACAGCCTAGTAGGGGAGGCAGACAATCCAATTAGTGTACCCCATGCATTAGCTGGGCAGTGGATAAATCTTGATGTGTGTGCGGTGGGGCGTGGGGGGAGGTGGAGGTAGTGATCCATTGTGCCTTGGTGACACCAAACATAAAGGAAGGTGTCACAGAGGAGGTGACACCAAGCTAAAGAGTCAGTAGGATGTCACTAGGCACAGGAAGTAGCACAAGCAGAGGCAAAGTGGAACGATGATGCCTAATTGGGGAGCTGCAGCTGGACTGGCCTGGAGTCTGGTGGGAAGGTGGACAGACGGGAGGAGACAGGCCTGACCATGTCTGTGCTAAGCCTTCCTTTGACCCGTAGCCTCTCCCTCTCTTCTCTCTTTTTTTGTTTTTCTGCTTCTCATTTCCTTATTTCTCTTTTACTTCATCTATCCCTGTCTGAAATTTGAGAGACCCTTTAGAGAAACTAGACTTTTAGAGAACATTTCTGACACTATTTAAAAATGCAAAAAATAATCCCTAAAATCCAAAAGATGATTTCTCCAACATTTGTTTCCTCACCTTTAGTCTATAGAAAATAGTTTGTGGGTGTTGGAGCAGGCTGGGTCAGATTCACAATTTGTTCTGAGTGTATGTCTATCTCCTGGAATATAATATGAATGCAAGAAAGGCAGGATGAAGCCTGGTGATTCTTTTGTACCATCTGCACAGCCTATAAAGTGCTGAGTGAACAAGAAACTCAATATTCCCGGGTCTATTGGTATATAGACTGATGCACAAAATTTTTTGCAAAACTTCTCTTTAATATAGAGTAGCAAAATATATGAAAGTTGCTTTTATATGTAGACTTTATATATACTTCATAGAAGTATTATGCTTTTGCAGATCCATGTGTATGGAATTAAGTATGCCTAGATGATGGTCAGAAACAGAGATACATGGAAAATGAAATAATTTAAATTTGTTTTATGTATATTTACATAGAGCCAGTTACATAGCCTTAAATATATTTGCTCTTCTGGCATGCAATCAAAGTGCATCTATTGAGGTCTGACTGTGAACCTCTGAAGGACACATCGCTAGTGGATATGTATTTGCAGATTGCATGAAATCAACGCTAATAAACAAGAACGAAATTCAGGCAACTTGCTTATTCTTATGTTTAAACAACCCCCAAATAGCCAGTTTTTTTATTATTTACCCACTCATGGAATAATTATTTGCTTGAAATTGTAGTTTTCTGGCATTGTATTGATACAGCATGAATAATATATGATATTCCTTACATTTGTTGAATAACTGGAGGCAGCAATATGATATATTTAAATATCAGTGTTGCCAGTGGTGAATGTAATGCCCATGATAAGATTCCATTTGTCCGTAACTCCTTTCAATTTTTATAAACCAGACACGTGATAATTTCCATAAAAATTTAATATGGTTCAAATGTTGGCACAAAAGTAACATATTTCTCTCTACATTGTCATGTGGCTTCTCAAAAACATTTTTTCCATTTTCAATTTTTATGTTACACCCTCATTTATTTTGCCACCTCGTTTAGAGTGCCCTTTTAAAAGTCAGCTGCTGCCCATGACCCAAAATGTTAAAAAAAAAAAAAAAAAAAGAATTTTCTTAAACCAATAAGAAGCACATTCATACTGCCCATTTTGGTAACCTTTGTTTTATACAGATTTCTTAATCAAAACCAAAAAGCACAACAAGCCAGGAAGTTGTATTTATGAGCTAGTTAATAGATTCATTTTGTACACTAGAATAACAAGGAAAAACGTAGTAACTAGGATCTCTTTTTTACAGTTTAGGAAAACATTACCGAAAGAGTTTTATATTAATTCTACAAAATTTTAATAGTTCCAGAAAATCTTGATAAATGAGTACAGTACGCCACTTCAGAATTCCAGATAAGTGACATGCACTGAAGTAGTTGACTCATTGAGGCCAAAGTGTCAGAGTGTCTTCCCCATTCTGGCTGCCTCTCTCAAAAGACCAGGAAACTTTGAAGCAACGCTGTCCTAGGAAACGCAAGTGCAATCTGTTTAGATACTTGGAATCTTTGTAAAATCACTTTGGGGTACACTGATTTCCCTGAAGTTAAGAGAAATCTCAAATTAACCAGGGTAACCCTACCACAATTTTAAATTATTTTCCAATGAGGCCACTGTTCCTCTTGGTAGACCCTTCAAAATATTATAAAATCAGATATTACTTTTAACAAACAAAAGGAAACATACAAACCCCCTTTCTTCCATTGTGGACAATAAGGTGATTAGATTAAAAACATGAGCAAAATCACTCATGTTTTCAAGTGAGAACCTGAGGAGACATCTCCTTCCTCTTTACAGAATTAGTAGTCTGAATGAAGCTTGGAGAGAGAAGAACTCCATATTACTCAGTATAGTAAATTCATGAACTACATACTTTTTTAAAGCCTCAAAACATGTGAATATTTTCTTCTCCCTTTATGTAACGCTTTATGCAAACTGATGTGGTAAATATTAAGATTTGCTGGAGCATCCAGTTCTAATAAGATGCACTGGGAGCAGAAGCCACGGGATGGCATGAGGCAAGCCATATGTCCAGTGCGGATAACACTGAAGGAGAGGCAATGTCAGATTGCTCCAGTGTGCTTCTGCAGTCTTTCTGTCTTGATTTCTTATGCTTTTTTTTCCCCTTGACTTTTCTTCTGCTTTTCTGCCCCTAGACAACATTTTCTGTTCTCTTCTCAACCTAAGTTTAACAAGTAGATTTCACTCTTCCACAGTTCTGTGGACGAAGCGACAATAGTTTGGTTCATCAAAAGCAAGTCTTTTTATTCTTACTCTAGTTCTTTGTTTGTCTCTTTTTTTCTTTAAATCCAATTAAACCATACATTTTCAACATTGAAAGTAGTTTAACAACCGCTAGAACCTTACTTTTCAAATTGGCATCTTTGAACATCCAACATTAAAAATATGATGTAGGAAGTGGTTAGAAATGCAGAATCTCAGGCCCTACTCTGTATCTACTGAATCAGATCTGTATTTTAATATTGACAACATGCCCAGTGACTCACGAGCACATAAAGATGGCCAGCACTGTCCTGGAAGAAGGCTGGTGAATCTCAGCTAAACACTAGAGTCAGATTTCTCACCTCTTCTCCTGAGTGTGAGGTGGCTCTGGGCCCTCAGCTGTACCTTTGTCCCCCTCTTTCAGTCACAGAAGAATCCATCTTTTACTTACACCTTTTGCAGGTATGTCCATGATTCAAGTAGACTTGAGCTCTTGGGCTTATTGTGGAAGTCACCTTGACTGTATCCACAGCATGATAAATATTTGCTGACCTTTCCACCCATGGCTTTCGTCTCTGTTGTCTTTGGGCTGTGCATGGAAGATGTAAACTAGCATATAATTCATCAGTAAGTCCCCAACTCTGCACAGCATATCACAGCTCAGCCATCACTAATAGGAATAATTGGTCTTGACTGATAAAATTGTAAAAGCTTATACCTCCAAGGGTCGTAAACACTGAGCCTTAATTGAAATCAAATGTATATTTTTAGAAAGCATGTCCAGCATCATAGATTCCTTTCTGTTTTGGTTTTGTTGACACTAGTGATGGTAGAGAAACCCGATCAGGAAAGGTTTGCTATTATTACTGCTTTGAATATGAACTTGTGCTTCTCAACACTATAAATTGCTGATTAGGGGAAGGAGTAATATTCTACTTGATTACTGGTTACACATATGGAATAAATCCTATTTTAATGGTGTCTAATGAGTCTTTCATTTTCAAAACCTTACACAAAAGCCTCTAATAGAAAGAGAAAGTAATATTTCAAAGGTCGTCTTAATGCCACTTAATGTCAACAATCTGTAATCAAGCCAATATATATAGATGGTGATTACAGTCCAGTTGTGATCCTTTAAATATGAAATAATCTCCTAAATTAACAAAGTGGTGCAAGCTAAGTTTCTCTGGATTTCAGGCAACTTATACTTCTTAATTAAGATTTGTTCCTTGAAAACAGCCTCAGAGTTAAA
>SJYA01011214.1:0-12526 GCA_006410615.1 Neotragus moschatus
AAAAAAAATTATCAGAAAAATGTAAAAATAAAAACTAATACTTTAGACATCTGATTACAAGGACAGGAACAGTTATAAAGATGACTGACTGAGAAGTTTCAAGGCTTACTTTAGAGACTGTTTCATACTGCATACTATTCTTCTAGGTCCCTGGGGGCTCAGACATTAAGGAGTCTGCCTGTAACATGGGAGACCCTGGGTCGGGAAGATCCTCCGGAGAAGGAAATGGCAACCCATTCCAGTATTCTTGCCTGGGAAAATCCAATGGATGGAGGAGCCTGGCAGGCTACAGTCCATGGGGGTCACANCATACTATTCTTCTAGGTCCCTGGGGGCTCAGACATTAAGGAGTCTGCCTGTAACATGGGAGACCCTGGGTCGGGAAGATCCTCTGGAGAAGGAAATGGCAACCCATTCCAGTATTCTTGCCTGGGAAAATCCAATGGATGGAGGAGCCTGGCAGGCTACAGTCCATGGGGGTCACAAAGAGCTGGACAGGACTGTGACTTCACTTCACTTCCTCTAGATAATAAAAGGGTTATTTTCTTTGGCTAGTCTGCTACACACTCCTCTTTGCTTTCCATCATCAACCTAGATGCTAGACTGAAAATCTCCATTTCAACAGCAATCTTTTTCTCCCTATTATAAAATGAATTAATTAATGAATTCAATAACTATTTATTGAGCACCATCCTCTATGCCAGGCACCATTCTGGGAATTAGGGAAAATATAGACAAAAAGAGGCAAATAATCTCTGTCCACACACAACTTTCACTCTTTGAAATCTTGACTGAAAACTCACTGTGTGTTCAGACATTGAACTAAACAGCAAATACCTTAACAGTGATGAAAACACAAGCTCACCCTCAATAAGTCACAGTTTACTTATTTTTTTTCCTGCTAACTTTATTTTCCCTTTTTTTTCCCTTTTTTACTTTTATAGAAAGTGCATCCTAGGATACTTAGACCCAAGTTAGCCTAAAAAAAATCTTAATAGACAATAAATTACCAAGAATTAAGCATTTCTATTTATTTGGTTTGTTTAAAAAGCATTCCCTAATCTCATTATGATAAACTTCAAAGTTGTCTACAATAGAAGCAAGTGGTAATGTTGACAAATTTGACTCATTTAGAGCTTTTCATTTCTGGAGACTCACCTGAATGTTTAAACCATTTTTGTCAGTACCTCCAATTTATTTCCCACACCCATCTCCTCATCCAGGATCTACAGGCCAGACCACTTTCTCATTTCTGCTTTTCAATTAGGTGATACCTTGAGTTGAACTGCCTTCTCCACACTAAGGCCCAAAGTATATTTTCTTTAATTCCAACTTAGAAAGCACATTAAAAGATAAGCCTCAATTAGATTATAGATTCAAAACGATTCAACAAGGAATTTAATTACGTTTTTCAAATGTAAAAAAATGGGGGGATGGGGTGTACTTTGGATGGGATGGGATGAAGGAAGAGTCCTAAGCAGAGTTTTACATAATAATGTTAGAAACATTTTGCCATATAAGTGATAATTAAGTCATTTCTGCTGTACTATCACAGAATTTGAACATGCAAAAGGATCATGTGTACAAAGCACAAAAAATGAAAACAATTATGAAATCTAAATGCATTGTATGAGAAACAGTAAAGAGGATGAAAGCCTGCTAGTATTAGCTGGCTATTATTTTGATGTTAATATCCCAACACTTAACAATATCTGAAGAAAAAGAGAAGATCTTTCTCTGAAATTTCGTCTAAAAGAGTATAACAATAACGAAGCCCATTATTTATACACCAAAGCATGGGAGAACACTAACAATTAGTTGCAGCTTTAGAGTCAACTGGAATTTCATAATATATAATCAGTTATATAAGAAAAAATATATAGAAATACACATATACACATATGTGTGTGTTTTAATCATAAAGACCTATCTTTAGCTCATGGAACTGTGCAAGTTTGATATGCTAGATCTAAACCCAGATGAAAAATCTGACTGCAAATAGACTATCCAAGAAACCCAAACAATATGCAATCATGACACAATGATCTTAGTTTGCAGATGTGAACATGTCTTTTATTAAAAGGGTTACCCCTCAAGACGGATGCACCACCACCAATTACTCTCCATTCCTGACTCTCCACGTGCACAATGAGGGGATCGGGTCTTGCAACAGTGCCAGGATGAAAAAGGGGGATGACGGGAGAGAAGAAAGAGGCTTCGGATTAATGAGCTGGCATGCACACTGCGGCCTTAATGGGCAGCCCTGACAGGGCTCAATTACAGTGGAGCGCGCAGCCTCATTACTGCCAGGGGCTGTCACACAGGGCACTGGGGGAGAGGAGGATCCAGCTGACTGCAGACAAAGGGGGAGAAAAGTACATGAAAACAAAAGACAGTTACACAGCATCTTCAGGAGCAAAGATCCTGCCCTCACCCGCAACACACACACACACACAGGCGAACACCCACATGCTCCTCAGCTCCACTTACAAATCCAGCACACACACCGGCACAAGATCTTTGTACTTACACACAGGGAAGTTTCCTCCAACTTGGCTTGCTCATTGCTTATTACATAGAAGGCCTTTAGATGGAAATTTAATTAAGAGCTAGTGTCAAGACGGTTTTTTACAAATGAGACCTTAAATACTATTCCTCCAAAAAAAATCAAATAAATTCCCATTCAAATTGTTACTCTTCATACCAGTACCTTCTTGTCTATTGCTCCACGCTGTCCCACAAATGAGGATCACCCTTTATGGCATAATCTTCAATGTCAAAATTATAAATGTAAAAAGAAGCAGTTTAATTCCATGAAGAGTTATGTGTAAATTTTCTAGGCTATTTAAAATTCTCTTCGGGTCCTGGTGTCTAAATGGAGGGGGAAATGTGCTAAATGGAAATTTGATAAGGCCTGACTACATGTGGGATCAAATCTTGCCACAGAAAATCCATTTCTGAAATGCACTCCATGAATCCACTTATGAAAGACAAAAGGCTGCGTCTTCCCCTTGAAAAATCTTCTGCCTCTAAAAAAACAAGTACACATTTAACTGACTGATTTGCACACAGGGACTTGATGTGAATATAAAAAAAATGATCAAGGCACTAATAGAAGACAATGGCACGAATATTATGCACTTATTCAGTATACACATCTGTGCTGGATATGCAGTAGAATGATACTGACTTGAACAGTAAACTGTAAGCTGACATTCTTTTTCTCTAAGAAAAAACATCTCCAGGTGAATTTTAACAATCCCTGTTTAAATAATTATTGGGTTCCTTTTCAATTACCTATGACCATTCAGAAGCAAAATCAATCTTAGTGGAAGCAATTCAGAAAATGCTTTAGTGTCTTTTAAAAAGAAAGAAGCAACAGAGAACTCTCAGGATTACTCTGAGGATAGTTTTTAGTCCCCCTTTCTGAATACAGCATAAACACCTACAGGGGAAATGGATTTAAGCCTAGGAATACATCCCCTCAAATCAGAAGGGATGTACACAAATGCAGAGCAAGATTACTGAGTCAAATGAGGCTAAAATAACAAAACACAAGCAAAGGGGAAACATTTCAAATGAATNTTCTAGGCTATTTAAAATTCTCTTCGGGTCCTGGTGTCTAAATGGAGGGGGAAACGTGCTAAATGGAAATTTGATAAGGCCTGACTACATGTGGGATCAAATCTTGCCACAGAAAATCCATTTCTGAAATGCACTCCATGAATCCACTTATGAAAGACAAAAGGCTGCGTCTTCCCCTTGAAAAATCTTCTGCCTCTAAAAAAACAAGTACACATTTAACTGACTGATTTGCACACAGGGACTTGATGTGAATATAAAAAAATGATCAAGGCACTAATAGAAGACAATGGCACGAATATTATGCACTTATTCAGTATACACATCTGTGCTGGATATGCAGTAGAATGATACTGACTTGAACAGTAAACTGTAAGATGACATTCTTTTTCTCCAAGAAAAAACATCTCCAGGTGAATTTTAACAACCCCTGTTTAAATAATTATTGGGTTCCTTTTCAATTACCTATGACCATTCAGAAGCAAAATCAATCTTAGTGGAAGCAATTCAGAAAATGCTTTAGTGTCTTTTAAAAAGAAAGAAGCAACAGAGAACTCTCAGGATTACTCTGAGGATAGTTTTTAGTCCCCCTTTCTGAATACAGCATAAACACCTACAGGGGAAATGGATTTAAGCCTAGGAATACATCCCCCCAAATCAGAAGGGATGTACACAAATGCAGAGCAAGATTACTGAGTCAAATGAGGCTAAAATAACAAAACACAAGCAAAGGGGAAACATTTCAAATGAACGGACTTTCCTATATCAACAAACCAACTCTTAAAAAAGACAAATATGCATTTGCATTTTTAAAAAATGGCTAAAAGTAGTCATTTTTCTCAAGGGACTCATACTAACAACTTTTCTAATGAAGGTGGATAACAGAAAGAAGGCATAGTCATAATTCTGAATAGAAAACACAGCAGAAGCAACAAAAAGATGGACATTTCACTCATCTTTATATTTCAGCATATATTCTCACTCTATCATTTACAGATAATTGGAGCCCAAACAACATTAACTTATTTGGATAAAGCATCCTTTACCAGGCAGGATTACACTCTGGTGGGAATTTCCAACTGAAGTATTAACTTAGACCAAAGGCTTCCCAACCATCCTAGTTACTCGCAGTCCAGGAGTTCCTACAGTCATATTCCACTTGCAGCATCGAGACCATGAGGGCCAGGGAGGTGAGCCATCAGCCACCTGATCATAAACGGTGTGTCATCCTCCTATATCTGGCTGGAGTCCACCCACACCATCTCCTCACTCCACCATATTCACCTCTCACCCAGATGCACCACTCTAGGCAAGTGAAGGACCTCAATAGTTAGTTCCTCCCTAGCCACAATGTCAAGAAGTTCTACTATGGGTACCCAACAAAACATTAATACTTATGAACACCAATGAAAATGGGCCACGTAACACTCGCTGCACCAAGAAGGTCCAGGTCATTGTTTTGAAGGGCTCCTCACAAACATGAACAAAGACAAGTCACTCCGTCCTCTAAATTTATAGGTGGAGAAATTAAGCCAATCTTTACTGAGTTTGAATAGGCTATAAATACAGAAAGAGTGAAACGTATCTGAAGCATCTTGATGTGCAGAGTTTGGCTACTGAAAACCACTGGTTTTCCTCTCCCTGCCCTTTACTGTAATGAATGCATGACTTCATTATGTCTTAAGACCCGTAGCACTTTGTGGCTTGTGTCTCATCTCACATCTGCCAAGCTAAACCACAGAAGTGCAGGACAAGGACCGCCACAGCTTAAGTGCTGTACAACCACTAAAAATATATTTTATATATACCTCTGATCTCAACTACATAATTGGCACAGATCAAAATATACTGCAAATATACTGCAACTCTTCTCCCTCATTTCCTGCCTACAATGCTAGTAGTTCAAAGAAAGATCTTGTCTTGGTCTTTATTACAATCTTTAAAAGCCCTACACAACTTTTATTCAGAAAATTTGTTGTTACTAAAATATGCTTTGTTCTGTTCTGAAAATTCCAAATGCTATCACAGTAAGATTCTTTTCTTCTCATAAGAAGTGTAAAGTTACATACCAAGCCATAATATGGTTACCAAGGAAAGGAAGAAGAAATGAAATTTGGAGGGAGTGTATATAAAGAGATACAACCTAAAAACAATATGCAGTATAGTATAATTGTTGTTTAGTCGCTAAGTCGTGTCCCACTCTTTTTCAACCCCATGGACTATAGCCCTCCAGGCTCCTCTGTCCATGGGATTTCTCAGGCAAGAATACTGGAGTGGGTTATCATTCTCTTTTCCAGAGGCTCTTCCTGAATCAGGGATCAAACCCATGTCGCCTGAATTGGCAGGTGAATTCTATACCACTGAGCCACCAGGGAAGTATAGTATAATATGAATTCATTTAAATTTTTACTCTTTTAACTTTTTATATTACCATGTGTGAATTTCTAAAAGTAAAATAATGAAAACATTAAAATTTTAATTTAACTAAAATTTTAAATTAAGTATTGACATTTCCCCAATTATAAGATGGGTGACTTCTTGTTATTTCTAGTAGACAAAGTACGTCTTAATGCTTATCTCAACTTTGCAAAACCTCATGCCTTTTTTTTTTTTTTTTTACTAAACTTTGGGCCTGCCCATAAAAACCCATTTCAACGGCATCTGGAGAAAATCCATGCATGCAATAGTTACTCATATGACCTGGAAGACAGACATAGCTAAGCCAGACTCAGCAAACATCCCACCAATAAAATGTCTTTTCTCCTGAGGGCAAGATTTGATTGGTTTTCCACTTCCACAAGGCTGAACCACCTTCAGTCAACAACATCCATTTCCCCAGACTTGACTTGGTGGGGGTCTTCCACTCTCACCAGATATCCAAGTTTCTGATCTGTTCCAATGTTTAATAGCTGTAAAATTCTGTAGTCATTCAATGTGTGTTCTATCCTCAACTGTAAACAAATTCATCCCATGCACACTCCATAAAGCCAAATACCAAGCAACAACTGTGGTTTTAACTGTGGCAAACACTCAAGATACCAACCATCTTTTCCCTGACTCCTACCCTCCCCCATCACTAAAAAGCAAACCCAAACTCATATATTTCCCTTTGATCCCGATTCCCTTGATTTACTTGAGCTTCCCAGGCTCCAGCTCCTTCAACTCTGTGTATTCTAAATTACATTTCAATTTCTGGCCCATTCCATTTTGGGGACTCCTTAGATCAAGTCTTCCTCCAACTTGAATATGCACACTATTTAGTTCAGGCTGCTGAAACAAATACCACAGGCTGCAAGGCATATAAACAACAGAAATGTATTTCTCGCAGTTCTGAAGGCTGGGGAGTCCAGCATCCAGGAAGCTGCAGGTTCAGCATCTGGCGAGAACCTGCTTCCTCGAAGGCAGTCTTCCAGGTGTGTTCTTACCTGGCAGAAGGGGCAGGGAGCTCTCTGGGGGGCTCTTTTATAAGGGCATTAATCCTAATCACGAAGGCTCTCTCCCCATGATCCAATCACCTCTCAGAGACTCCACCTCCAAATACCATCACACTGAGGGTTAGGTTTCAACACATGAATTTTGAGAACACACCAGTCAGTTTACAGCTCATACAAACCACCTCAGAGGCTTGTGAAAAGTGTAGATCTGGAATCAGCTTGTCCAGGGCAGTAACTCAGATTCTGCATTTCTAACAAGCTCCCAGGTCATGCCTAGGCTGTGGGTCTTGCTGATTTGAATAACACATTTCTCTTCATCCCCCTTACTTTCCTGGACCTTAACATTCCTAATTGCTAGTTATCACTTGTTCTTCCAGTATGCATACTCCTCTTGTTAAATATGAGGTACCTTGTCCCTTCCCACAAAATCATCAAGAATATCCTGATACAAACAGAAGGCCATGATTATGCAATACCTAGGCAGCTATTCATGGAAAAAGTCAGCTCAGATATTTTAGGTCATGAAATCCTAGTTTTAAAAAAAGCATCCCAATAATCACCATCTACATTCAGGAAAATATTAAATTGCCCAAGGTTTTCCTGTAAGTTTCTAAGCTACAGAGCACTTGGACATCGGGCATCACCCTGTAGGAAACAGCTCAGCACTACGTTAAGTCTGCCGCTGCTTCTAACAGCCGCATAGGTTATACTGTAATAGGATAATCCCATGTATGAGCAAATCGTATGCCTCCCTCACAATCCTCTAAGGGCCCTTTCCATGAACATAAAAAATCAGCTCCTTTCAAAGGATTTAAGGGAGGGGAGTGTCAAACAATGTTTAACACCACAGTTAGCAGCTTAGACTGCCCTAAACCCTCTAAGCACACATAAATAAAGCTAGATTTCATTATGGGCTTGACAGCAATGTGTAGCCCTACATTTTTTATTTTATTTCAATCCCAGGAAAAAGCACAGAGGAAGAAAAGAGGTGCTTGTGGACTAAAAGAATGCATCATAAAATATCATTCTAAGAAGTAAAGAAACAAAGAAAAGGGAATGCCAGTGAGTCGAGAAATGCCCTCAACATATTTAGCACTTTCTCAAAAATACATGAAAACCTGATCTAACAGATTGCTCTCGCTACATTTTATCTGAAGCCCCTCATTTGGGCCACAGTTTCAGCACTGGAAGTCTGACTACAAAAAAAAAAATGCACATTTTCCAATGGTGATTTTTAAACCATTGTCTTCACTTTGCCCACAGCTCCTCTCCAAGAAATTATGAATCCCTAGTCACACTCTTTCATGTCTCAGGACATTAGAGATTCCTTCAGGAAAACACAGTTTATGGTGGTTTGTCTCTTACCAGAGCACCTCTAATCTACTCAGAATCCAGCAGAGTCTCTAACTCCTGGACTTTGTTTTCTGAAACAACCAATTCCACGGACATCAGTTTGCCTCCAGAAGAGTCCAGTCAAATCACACTTCTGCAGAAAAACAGATACAAATGTTATGAACTTCAAAAATATGAGTTCATATTTATCACTCCACTGATAAGTGAAAAAAATTACAACAGACTTCAGAAATAATTGTGTCCAGGGCCCCAAATCCTGGTACATCATAGGTAGTTAACTATTTGTCCTTTCTCTAACATATTATAGAATCTGCTATCTCCTTGGGCCATGCCTACAAGTCTTCAAGTTCTTTCTTAACACAAATTTCTCCTGCTGTTTTATAGGATTTTCTTTAGTTTTGGGAAGAATGGATGACATTTACTGTCCTTCTTCTAGCTCCTCTTCATGAACTTGCAACTTGTATTTAAATCACCATATATTTACCTACATATGAAATAATTTCCAATTCCTGTTCACTTTTACTCATAGGTCCTATTTCCCAAACCATTAGGCATGTTCCAGATGTTTCCAACAAAGAATACTGGAGAAGAATTACTCGTGATTACTGTATGCAGTTTAAACATTCTCTATTCCCAACTTAGTAGAAGTAAAACTTAGTTTAATCAGAGGCCACAGGATGTGTGTCTCAGGAATGGGTCCAATCACATTAAATTATTGAGAACTATGATTTCCAAATACCATTAAATGTTCAAAATTTTGCTGGCAAGTTAAAAAATTTTTTAGAATTAAATATTGCAACAGGTATACACTGCTCTGAAGAGAATAAAATGCAAATGNACACAAGATGTGTGTCTGAGGAATGGGTCCAATCACATTAAATCATTGAGAACTATGATTTCCAAATACCATTAAACGTTCAAAATTTTGCTGGCAAGTTAAAAAATTTTTTAGAATTAAAAATTGCAACAGGTATACACTGCTCTGAAGAGAATAAAATGCAAATGACCTGATTTTAATTGGTTCCTGTGAGTTATATTATAATTGTAACTTTCTAAATGGTTATTATCCCAAAAGGAAATTCCCACACTTCTAATCTAGAATTTGTAAGCATTTTTAATCACTGTTCTGGAAACTCTCATACTTAATATAAATAAATCATTCATGATTCCCTCTAAATACAATAAACACTGGAATTTTCTTTCTAAAACTGATAGCATTGCATTTATTTTTCTAGTAAGAGGGAAGGGGAAAAAAATCTGTACTGAAAGAAGTTATAAAATTGGATGACAGATTAGGTGGGGTACATCTTACACTCCCTTCATGATTCTGTTCTTGTTTTTATAAATCAAAATCAAGGATGTAAGTGCCAGTCACACACATTTCATCTGGGACCCCTCCTACTTATAACACTGCCACAATAGCAGAAGTTCACCATCATATTTTATATCACTGACAGCTTTGGAGATAATGCAAGGAAAGCATCCAGCTCCTTCTTTAGATCTCGATTGCTTCTTTGATGTTAATAGCCATGTGTACCTAATTTTATTTTATTTTCCCTACACAAGAGGTATGAATCAAACACTATGGATGAGGACAAATTCAGTCAGAATGTAGCATTTATACATAACCATTTTTCTGGACATCATGATGTTTTAATCTCAAACTAGTCCTGCGTTTTCTGAAGCTGGCTACCACCCCCCTTGCTACCCTCTTCCTTCTACACAGAAATACTCTCTGTTGTAAGTTACCCCCTGAATCTCCCAACTCGGAAGCCATGCGTTTTCTCTAGATATATGGCAAGAATGATACTGGCAGCCAGAAGCCTGAGGCCTCATGCCTGTGTCCACTCAAGCAGCAATAACAGCCAATCCATTCTCTCCCATTTCATCACCGCTCTTCTCCTCTGATGCTGCAGGTCAACCGAAGAACCCATCTTGATCTTGGCAGTAGGACTAAGTGGGGCATCTTATTTGGAAGAGGAAGCATGGGTGCTTACTCCCACCCTAGAACAGCTCCCTCTTTAATGCAAAGAAGTCAGAGTTTTACAAGCACAATTTTGTTAACTAGGATGAATTGCTTCAGAATAAATCCTAGTCTTAAAAAAAAAGCCACTAGAAATAGCAAGAAGACACACAATTAGAGACAATTTCTGTTTTGATCAATTTTAGAACTTATGGAGTCTAGTTTCCTCATGTAACAGATCTGAAGCAGAGTCCCAACGAATAAACATGATTTGACAGTCACAAAGGGAGCTGAAAGCCAGAGGTGGAATTCAATCTCTACCAGTTAGACATTTACCACAAGGGTAACAACTGGTTACATTAAACCGTCATTAACAACTGCTTCTAACCTTCCTGTCCAAGGCTTCTCTCATTCGAATCTGGGCCATTTGGCAANATAAACGTGATTTGACAGTCACAAAGGGAGCTGAAAGCCAGAGGTGGAATTCAATCTCTACCAGTTAGACATTTACCACAAGGGTAACAACTGGTTACATTAAACCGTCATTAACAACTGCTTCTAACCTTCCTGTCCAAGGCTTCTCTCATTCGAATCTGGGCCATTTGGCAACCCAGAACTTCTCTGAGACAGAGGTTCAGCCTGAAGATTCCTCAAAAGCACACAGGTGACCCACTTGTAGGTAGGAAGACCCTCCATGAAAGTAGAGCCTGCGCCAGAATTTTAACATGTTTTTGGTCTTTTCCCATAGTCTGGAAAAGACCCAAGAACTGTATGGCCCCTAGCTGAAACCTGAACCCAGAATCAATCTTTCAGAAAAACTTAAACGGGGCAGGGTGTACCAAGAATCCATCCAGAACAACAGAAAATGACTCCACAAGAACCACAGCCACTCCCACCCTGGGGTACCTTTCTCCACTTCTCCCCCTGCCTTCAGAAACTTCCTCTGCAGCTGACACCAGATGTTTAGAGATGTCCAGAGCAAACGGCCCTGGCCATCTGTACTCCAAGCCCGTAGGTCCCTAGTAATGGGTATTGACTCCATGCTAATCACCGCGCTTCTGTGAACTGAGAAGGGCAAACTACAATTTGAAAACGGTTGCTGCTGTGTGTGTTTGTTTCCTCTTTCATAGCCCCAGCATATAGCAGAATGCCTCGCATATTGTAGGCGCTTAAGAAAGGCTTGTTGAAGAATTATTTTTTTAATGTCATGTTCTACTGAGAGGCATTGCTTTGACTGCGTTTGTACTTGCTCTGTTGACATGTTTTTAAAGATCATCTCAGAAAAATTTTGGAAATTATGAAAGAAGAAAGTGATTCCACTAAATTATTCTATGATACTTCACAATATCCAGAAAGAAAGCAAGACCTATGGAAGCTAATCAGTCCCATGAGAGCATCTTATTTTTTTGTTCTTATTAGAATATAGTTTACTTACAATACCATGTTAGTTTCAGGTGGACAGCACAGCAACTCGGTTATACACACACACAGAATAGGTCCTTGTTGGTTATTTATTTTATATTATAGTAGTGGGTATACGTATAAATCCCAAGCTCCTAATTTATCCCTTCCCATGAAAATATGTTAAGTGGAAAATGTATTTTGAATCAAACGCAGATACCTATAAGTCCTAAGCCTGTGAACACAGAATACACTCAAGCATAAAAGGAGAGAGGAAATACGCCCAAGGTTTTGCCTGAACAACCGTCACAGCCTGTGGTTATTTCCCTGTTACTGACATTCCCTATAATGAAGTACAGAGAAGAAGGTCCTCCTATTGCATTTTTGGTATAAAGAGCAAGCATTCCCACTTTCTCAGCTTCTCAAGAATGTCATCTAGTAATAACAGAGTATTAGACTCAGAGGACAGAAAGCCAATAGTCTCATTTTACAGCCTCATTTACAGATAAATAAATCCTCACAGAGCTCTTCCATGTGAGCTTTCAAAAGTTCTCCTGCAGCCTCTCTAATCCTCCCTCAGTCTTCCTCCTTAGACTGTCCTCATCTCTGCACCATAGAACATTTTTCCTCAGTTGTCTCTTCTCTTCTAAAGTTATTTAAATCTTCAGAATAACTCTTTCCCATAACCAGATCTACACCACCACTGCTCTCCAAAGCCTCCCAGATAACTCACACAATTTTGAAACTTCATTTCCAGCCTCCATCAGCTTGGATCAATCAATGCCCAATCAAC
>SJYA01011215.1:0-12864 GCA_006410615.1 Neotragus moschatus
ATTATCAGAAAAATGCAAATCAAAACCACAATGAGGTACCATCTCATGCCAGTCAGAATGGCTGCTATCCAAGTTTAGAAACAATGAATGCTGGAAAAGGTGTGGAGAAAAGGGAACCCACTTAAAATACATTATTGAAGAAACTACCAACTGAGATTCAAGGTAAAAGCAAGTTCAGTTTACCAATCCATATATTCATAGACTAAATAACTTACCACAGAATCATTTTCTTTGTTTTGTTTTGTTTTGTATGTTATATTGAAGTTCTTTCTTTATTGATTCTTCATCTCTTTATTTCAGCATGATTCTGAGAATGAAGATCTTCTCCTTCATAACTGCAGTATCACTACTTGAGATTATTAAACTTGATTAATAATCATTATTAAACTTGAGAGTTTAATATTTATCCAATACTATCATCTAATATGGACTTCATACAATAAAGAATCTGTCTGCAATGCAGAAGATCCAGGTTTGATCCCTGGGTGGAAAGGATCCCTTGGAGAGAGGAATGGCAACCTACTCCAGTATTCTTGCTTGGAGAATTCCATGGACAGAAGAGCCTGGCAGACTACAGCCCATGAGGTTGCAAAGAGTTGTACATGGCTGAGCAACTAACACACACACACATCATCTCATATAGTCCAATTTTAAAATTTCCCTAGCTGTCCCTGAAAGACCTCTTTGGCATTTCCCTCAACCAAGGATTTATTAGAAGCTCACACTCTGCTCTATAGTATCTTTTTTTTTTTTTAAGGTTCTGAATATAAGCAATATCATTTTCTCTTTCACTGTCTGACTCACTTCACTCTGTATGACAGTCTCTGAGTCCATTCATACTGCTATAAGTGAAATTATTTCATTTCTTTATGGTTAAGTAATGTTCCATTGATATATGTACTGTATCTTCTTTATCCAGTCCTCTATTGATGAACATTTAAGTTGCTTCATGTCTTGGCTGGGCTTCCCTGATGGCTCAGTGGTAAAGAATCCACCTGCAATGTAGGAGATACAGAACATGCTGGTTCAGTTCCTGGTTTGGGAAGACCCCCTGGAGTAGGCAATGACAGTCCACTCTCATATTCTTGCTTGAGAAATTTCAAAGAAGTTTAAATACAATTGATTGATTAGGGATGCTCGGAAAAAACACACAAATGATATGGTGAAGAAATAAAGTGAGTTGACTGACAAAAAATAATCTAAATAAATATAATCTAGGGAAACAAGAAGTTATAAAACTAATGGAAAATCAACTAATGATTTAATTTTATAGTGCTTCTCTTACCATTATTGTTTATCAAAATACTGATTACTATATTTAAAGTAGTAGAATGAATAAATGATTTACAGTTCATTTAAGTTTGTGTTCATTTGGATCTTCCTAATATAGATGGGAAACTAGGAACAATGAATTTCAAAAGTTTTTATTATATAAAATTACAAACACACACACAAATAAAGAATATTACCTATCTCTTATTGATTGATTGTCCACTGGATTGAAGTCAGTCTCCAACCCCCATCTCTTTCCTTGGAGATCTGACTGATGTCATGTAGCCTGAAGGGCCCAGCACTGAGACTACAGAGCTTGCAATATCTTTGCTGCTAATGTATACAACACACTATGCCACCTACACAGTTCAGGACTTTTACAGGCTCTAGATGTTGATCTTAGCCTGTTGGCTTCTATCCAAGTCATTCAGGTCAGTTCAGTTCAGTTGCTCAGTCGTGTCAAACTCTTTGTGACCCCATGGACTACAGCACGCCAGGCTTCTCTGTCCTTACCAACTCCTGGAACTTACTCAAACTCATATCCATCAAGTTGGTGATGCTATCCATCCATATCATCCCCTGTCATCCCTTTCTCCTCCTGCCTTCAATCTTTCCCAACACCAGGGTCTTTTCTAACAAGTCAGTTCTTCATGTCAGGTGGCCAAAATATTGCAGTTTCAGCTTCAGCATCAGTCCTTCCAATGAATATTCAGGACTGGTTTCCTTTAGGATCGACTGGTTGGATCTCCTTGCAGTCCAAGGGATTCTCAAGAGTCTTCTCCAACACCACGGTTCAAAAGCATCGATTCTTTGGTGCTCAGCCCTCTTTATGGTCCAACTCTCACATCCACACATGACTACTGAAAAAACCATAGCTTTAACTATATGGACCTTTGTCGGCAAAGTAATATCTCTGCTTTTTAATATGTTGTCAAGCTCCCAAATCATTGGCTGGCCAGTAAACTAAAGTATGGAAAGGAGATCACTCAGGGGACAAATATATAAAGTGAAAGGATATATATATATAACATTTATATATATATATAAAATATATATATATACACATCAGTTCAGTTCAGTCACTCAATCTTGTCCGACTCTTTGTGACCCCATGAATTACAGCACGCCAGGTCTCCTTGTCCATCACCAACTCTCAGAGTTCACCCAAACTCATGTCCACACATAAAGGTATATAAATGTATATTAGACATATATACGCAAAATATGAAAACATATTAGACACATGTATGTACAATATATAAACATACATTAGACCTATACATGTGTAATATATATTAATGTTTTTGTAAATATACTTTACACATATATACACATATGTTTATGTGTGCATATGTACATATATATGTGTGCATATAGCTGAGGGTTTATGAATAAAGTGAGGAATTGCAGTCACCTACTTCCTTGCCTGACCCACAGACTCCTGGTCTTGATGTTAAAAAAATAAATTTAACTTCTTTTTATTTAAAAGATTGTATTTTGAAATGTCTTTGTTATTAAAGTGGCTTAATTTTTATTTGAACCAATATACCATTTTATCTGACAAACCCTGAGAGATGCTCCAGACCATCAGCAGGTAATGAGAAACTAGGATGAAAATAGAGTATTTTGAAATTTTTAAGTAGGAAAATTGTTCCTCCTCACTTTACTTTAATAAAACTTCCTTTCCCAGCACTCTCATCTGCAATCTATTACCCAGAAGAGAAGATGAAATGCTACCCTGTTTGGAAAGTGAACTCTATTTCAGGGAAGAAATAAAGCAAGTTAGTCTAGATTTATCCATCGTAGCGTTTAAGGTGAATTGAGTGAATTGAGTGAAAGTGAGTATGGTAAGGTAAGGTAGAGATTTGGATTTTGTCTTTATAAAAACTATTTTTTATTTTTCCACCATGGATTTTTGCATTAATTTAGATTTTTAGCAAATACTACATTAAAATTATCTTGATTACAGACCTTATTATTTTTATTTTTTTAACCACTACCCTAAATTCTGTATCAAAGCCAATGCCTTACTCATCTTACTCTAGTTCTAGCCAAGGTTTTATCAACACAGTTCTCTCTATAAATTAGTAGGGAAGATCTTTTTTAGTGTTCAAAACAGCTTACTGACAGGTAAATATTTTGCAGATTCCAATAGCTGAAAACATCACTACAAGTACACTATCACTCTTTAATTTTTTTTTATTTTTGTCAGAATTGTGCAAATATTTTCAAGCCAGACACTACCAATAGTTTCTAAATAATTTGGGTACAAATATTTCTTATTTGTCAAATTTAGCTAGATTCTACTGATTTTCTTTTACAATAATTATAGAAAATTCAGCTAACCTATACCCTTTAAGACACTTTGTTATTTACCTTACCTCTCAATACCCTAAATATATTTGTATTATATTTTAGTCAACATTTATTATTTTGCTTTATGAGCATCTTTCATATCATAAATTCAGTTGAATTTCAGTTGAACTGAGTAATATAACAATATTATGTTTCTTTTACTTTTAAATTATCTATTTTTGTTTGTTTTTCATTTATGTACTCTTTCCTTATTGAATGGTAGGTAAAAGTCATATTTTTCTGAGTCCTTGAATATGAAAAAGTTATTAAATCTGCATTCATATTTGAATGTTGCTCTAGCATGCTGTAGATTTCTAGACTGTAACTCATTTCCCTCTAGAATTTTGAAGATGTTATCTCCCAATTTTACACCCTAAGTTTCTGTCGACAATGTGGATGCCATTCGTATTCTCATTTCTTTTCCTATAACCCAAACTTTCTTTTTGCTGAGAGCTTTTGTATTTTCTTCTATTGCTTTCTTTCTATTGCTTTTGTTAAGATTGGGAGCTCATGTACACTTGTGGCTGATTCATGTCAATGTATAGCAAATGAATACAGTATTGTAAAGCAAAAGAAACTAAAAAAATAAAAATTTAAATAAAAAAATTTCATGATATGTTTTGATACAGATTTTCATTACTACTCTGTATATTTTTCTTAATTCAGATATTTATTTATTATATTTGGCTTGCTGGATCTTTGTTGTGGCATGTGGGATCTTTGATTTTTGTTGCAGCCTGTGAGCTTTTAATTGCAGCATGTGAGGCATTTTTAGTTCTGAAAAAAGTTCTGGTATGATTTATTTTTTAGTATTTTCTTATCCACCATTTTTTTATTTGCCTTTTCTGTTTTAATACTGAGCTTCTTTTTATTTATCCCCCCCCCCTTTTTTTTTTTTAACTTTTCTTTAGGGAACTGGATGTAGGGAGACTTCCTGGAATTTGTTTTCAAGCTCTTCTGTTGAACATTTAATTTTTAATATTTCAAGATTGCATCATTGCCCTCTTAATTGTTTTCATTTTATAGTATGTTTGTCTTTTCTAGGAAAGTAATATCTTTCTAAAGATATTCACAATAGGCTCTTTGGAATTATCTTCATCTCTGTGCATTGAATTTATATTTCAAAGTTTATTTTATCTTACTGTTTGTTTTAATTTTTTTTTTTTTGTACTGAAGTGTTTCCCAAACTTTGATGATCTCCACTTTTATGTCAGAGAGAAGCACTATTTTTTTTTAGTACTATTCCTATTTCTGCTGTGCTTAGTCACTCAATCACTCAGTCCATTTGTAACCCCAAGGACTACAGTAGCCCATCAGGCTCCTCTGCCTATGGGGATACACCCATGGCAAAAATACTGGAATGGGTTGCCATGTCCGCCTCCAGGGGATCTTTCAAATCCAGTGATCAAACCCAGGTTTGCTGCATTGCAGGTGGATTCTTTACTGTCTGAGCCACCAGGAAAGTCCTGTTGCATAAATACATAAATGCATAAAAATTAATTTATTAATTAATAAATATCTTGGTCAATATGCCTTAGTTACAGAGTAATTGGAGCTTTTGCTTGATAAAAAATAGTTTATCCCTGCAATATATTCTCTGTAAGGGTGTGTGTGGGTATATCTATCAGGCTGCCTGTTATAGAAAAGAGCAAGAAAAGGGCCTGTGAGCCTCATAACTAATGTATTTTTTTTCTTAATCAGCTTTATTCCAGTCCAGCACTTCATCTTCATGGTCTTCTATACTGATGCCTGCAAGCATAGAGCTCTTCTGGTTTGTTTTGCAAAAGAATAAATTTCTTGTAGAAATTTGTAATTTCTTGTAGAAATTGAAAAGATAAATATTTATAGTCTTCACCACATGAAGGGCTTCCCTGGTGGTTCAGATGGTAAAGAATCTGCCTGCATTATAGGAGATCTTAGTTTGACCTCTGGGTTGGAAAGATCCCCTTGGAGGAGGGCATGGCAATCTACTCCAGTATTCTTGCCTGGAGAATCCCAATAGAGCAGCCTGGTGGGTTACAGTCCTTGGGATTGTAAAGAGTTGGGTATGACTGAGCAACTAAGCACGCACACCACATAAAACTAGGTTCACTCAGTCATATTCAATTCTTTGTGACCCCATGAACTATAGCCCATTAAGCTCCTTTGCCCATTGATTTTCAAGGCAGGAATACAGGAGTAGGGTGCCATTTCCTGCTCCAGGGGCTCTTCCTAACTCAGGGAAGAAATCCATGTCTTTTGGATCTCCTGCCAAAGTACCCTCTAGTGCCCTCTGAGTGTTTAGTGGCAAAGAATCCACCTGCCAATTTAGGACACGCAAAAGATGTGGGTTCTGAAGCTAAAATATTATTACATGTTGAATAGTAGTCTATGGTATATTCCATAATTCCCGTTGCTTACCTTTAATATATCTTTGTTTGTATACATATAAAATGGAAGTCATATAGACAGTAAATAGTTGAATTAGCTTATTATTAATACATTTGACAATCTTTGCTTTTTATTCAATTTGTTTAGAGTATTCATTATTTAATGAAACTATCTAAACAGTGTCAATATTTCCTTTTTATATGTCTTTCTACTTTTTCTCTTTTTCTTTCTTTTTGACTTATTTTTAATTTTTTTTAAGTGTTGGTTTGTAACCCATAAACTGGCACTTGCCATAGGTGCTTGACATTTACCTCTGCAAGGATTAAATCATGTGCTGCTGCTGTTGACCTTTGACAGCCCCTGAAGGAATTCAGGGTGGAGAGCAGAAATGAGGTAGTCTGTGCTTCCAGAAAACTGGCAGGACAGGTCTTCAGACAGTTAGATATTAGCAAGAGCTGATTTCATGAGCCCAATTCTTGTATCCCTCCTACCTAGAAAAGCACTAAAANTCTTATCCTTCATTTTTTTATTTGCCTTTTTTTTTTTAATACTGAGCTTCTTTTTATTTATCCCCCCCCCCTTTTTTTTTTTTAACTTTTCTTTAGGGAACTGGATGTAGGGAGACTTCCTGGAATTTGTTTTCAAGCTCTTCTGTTGAACATTTAATTTTTAATATTTCAAGATTGCATCATTGCCCTCTTAATTGTTTTCATTTTATAGTATGTTTGTCTTTTCTAGGAAAGTAATATCTTTCTAAAGATATTCACAATAGGCTCTTTGGAATTATCTTCATCTCTGTGCATTGAATTTATATTTCAAAGTTTATTTTATCTTACTGTTTGTTTTAATTTTTTTTTTTTTGTACTGAAGTGTTTCCCAAACTTTGATGATCTCCACTTTTATGTCAGAGAGAAGCACTATTTTTTTTTAGTACTATTCCTATTTCTGCTGTGCTTAGTCACTCAATCACTCAGTCCATTTGTAACCCCAAGGACTACAGTAGCCCATCAGGCTCCTCTGCCTATGGGGATACACCCATGGCAAAAATACTGGAATGGGTTGCCATGTCCGCCTCCAGGGGATCTTTCAAATCCAGTGATCAAACCCAGGTTTGCTGCATTGCAGGTGGATTCTTTACTGTCTGAGCCACCAGGAAAGTCCTGTTGCATAAATACATAAATGCATAAAAATTAATTTATTAATTAATAAATATCTTGGTCAATATGCCTTAGTTACAGAGTAATTGGAGCTTTTGCTTGATAAAAAATAGTTTATCCCTGCAATATATTCTCTGTAAGGGTGTGTGTGGGTATATCTATCAGGCTGCCTGTTATAGAAAAGAGCAAGAAAAGGGCCTGTGAGCCTCATAACTAATGTATTTTTTTTCTTAATCAGCTTTATTCCAGTCCAGCACTTCATCTTCATGGCCTTCTATACTGATGTCTGCAAGCATAGAGCTCTTCTGGTTTGTTTTGCAAAAGAATAAATTTCTTGTAGAAATTTGTAATTTCTTGTAGAAATTGAAAAGATAAATATTTATAGTCTTCACCACATGAAGGGCTTCCCTGGTGGTTCAGATGGTAAAGAATCTGCCTGCATTATAGGAGATCTTAGTTTGACCTCTGGGTTGGAAAGATCCCCTTGGAGGAGGGCATGGCAATCTACTCCAGTATTCTTGCCTGGAGAATCCCAATAGAGCAGCCTGGTGGGTTACAGTCCTTGGGATTGTAAAGAGTTGGGTATGACTGAGCAACTAAGCATGCACACCACATAAAACTAGGTTCACTCAGTCATATTCAATTCTTTGTGACCCCATGAACTATAGCCCGTTAAGCTCCTTTGCCCATTGATTTTCAAGGCAGGAATACAGGAGTAGGGTGCCATTTCCTGCTCCAGGGGCTCTTCCTAACTCAGGGAAGAAATCCATGTCTTTTGGATCTCCTGCCAAAGTACCCTCTAGTGCCCTCTGAGTGTTTAGTGGCAAAGAATCCACCTGCCAATTTAGGACACGCAAAAGATGTGGGTTCTGAAGCTAAAATATTATTACATGTTGAATAGTAGTCTATGGTATATTCCATAATTNGCTCTTCCTAACTCAGGGAAGAAACCCATGTCTTTTGGGTCTCCTGCCAAAGTACCCTCTAGTGCCCTCTGAGTGTTTAGTGGCAAAGAATCCACCTGCCAATTTAGGACACGCAAAAGATGTGGGTTCTGAAGCTAAAATATTATTACATGTTGAATAGTAGTCTATGGTATATTCCATAATTCCCGTTGCTTACCTTTAATATATCTTTGTTTGTATACATATAAAATGGAAGTCATATAGACAGTAAATAGTTGAATTAGCTTATTATTAATACATTTGACAATCTTTGCTTTTTATTCAATTTGTTTAGAGTATTCATTATTTAATGAAACTATCTAAACAGTGTCAATATTTCCTTTTTATATGTCTTTCTACTTTTTCTCTTTTTCTTTCTTTTTGACTTATTTTTAATTTTTTTTAAGTGTTGGTTTGTAACCCATAAACTGGCACTTGCCATAGGTGCTTGACATTTACCTCTGCAAGGATTAAATCATGTGCTGCTGCTGTTGACCTTTGACAGCCCCTGAAGGAATTCAGGGTGGAGAGCAGAAATGAGGTAGTCTGTGCTTCCAGAAAACTGGCAGGACAGGTCTTCAGACAGTTAGATATTAGCAAGAGCTGATTTCATGAGCCCAATTCTTGTATCCCTCCTACCTGGAAAAGCACTAAAATACTTCATGGTGACACTGTTCCTTGTGACTAGCAAAGGCTTCACAAGACTAGGATAAACCTATTGGAAGAAATGTGTGCTTGATTGCATGTATTCCCCCTTCACCAAAAATCACATATATACTGAACTTTCTTCCTGTCTCTTTGGAGCAGTTTCTCAGAGCAATCTGATGTTCTGTCTTATGGGCTACAGTTCTCATTTTACCCCAAATAAAGCTTAACTCACAACTCTCTTGTTGTACTTTTTTTTTTTTTTTAAGTTAACAGTTTGTTGGTAATACTTGCTTGTAATTTTTAGCGGTTGATCTAGGGTTAACCAACTATATATACAATTTACTGTAATCTCAGTGAGGGAGGAAGAAATTTTCCTGTACCCTTCTATGTTCTCCAGCTCATTTAATAATTAACTTGACATCAATCAGACTTACAAGGAAATTAAACAAAAGTTTATTAACATATGTACATGAGAGAGACAAGGAAACTTGAGTAACTTGTCAAAATGGCTGAAACTCTCACCTAAGTATTATTTTCAGCCGAAGAGAAAGCAAAAGTTAGTGGCTATAGTAGTTTAAGACCTCACAGGAGAAGACAGGAATTCTTACAGAAATGGAAAAGCAAAGATTTGATAAACAAATGTTTGCTTGGCTAGGAAGAGGCAGTGGGACACAGGGAGTGATTTTAACAAAAAGGCTGTGCTAGGTTCCTCCTTGTCTACACATCTAGTTCATACTGTTATAACACATAGAGTTAGCTCCCTTTGTAATTACATAGAGTTAGCTCCCTTCCTGTATTGGCCTTCTGTGTGCATTCTGTAGGCAGCTGGGGGAAAGTCAAAGTTTTTTCTTGAGTCTTTTGGGCCATGAAGTTTTTCAGCTCAAAATCATCCATATGCCAAAGAGACATTTTGGGATTGAAATTTTGTTCCCCTCAACCTCTATTCAAGAAGATTGTAACCAGTTTATATGCAGTGTAAGAGACTTTGTAGATGGTATTTATGTTTCCTTTCTTCCATTCTTTTTGCTTCTGTTGTCAAATATTTTATGTTTACATATGTTATTGTTATAGCAAGCAGGAAACCAGGTATGAGCAGATAAATGGGGGCAGGGACCAGATGGGAGGAAATCCTGCATCTTGTAAACAGTGGGACTCCATAGGAAGATGGGGCTTCCCTGGTAGCTCAGATGGTAAAAAATCTGTGTGCAACACAAGATACTCAGGTTCAATATCTGGGATGGGAAGATTCCCTGGAGAAGGGAACGACAACCCACTCCAGTAATCTTCCCTGGAGAATCCCATGGACAGAGGATCCTGGAGGGCTTAGTCTGGGGTTGCAATGAGTGGGTCAGGAATGAGTGACTAACACTTTTGTTTTCTTTTGTAGGCAGATAAAGGAAAGCAGAAACCTTCAGAATGACAGAAGATCCCAAACTTTGAGTGGTAGGAATTCGAGTAGTAGACAAAGAAAGATGGAGAAAGGCAGGGGTCTCCTGCCTCTGAAGGTAACATTTTGCTCTCTGTGATCTCATTACAATAAAATTAACCGTACAGATAAGAAGTACTTATTAAGTACCAATGCCATGACACTTCTGATCAAAGTTAAATGGGTACAGAAAACCTTTTTTCCCTTGGGAAAATGGAGCTGGGATAAAAGACAATGAATAAGTCCCCAAACTCTTCCTTCCCCAGTGAACATTTTGCCTCTTCATTAGTACATCCCTCATAACCAGACTGCCAAAAAGGCCCAAGGCAGCAGCTCCTCACCTATTTGCCTATTTTCCTTCTGAGAGCATATTTTTGCTTATTTTTTTTTAGTTAAAATTAATCATCTTAATTACTTTGATACAAGGAAATAACTTCAAATTCAACAACATTTTAATCTCTGCAATAAATTATTGTTTCCATTTAGATACTCAATTATCTTTTCAGTCAGTTCAGTTCAGTTCAGTCAGTCAGTCGTGTCTGATTCTTTGCACCCCAAGGACTGAAGCATGCCAGGCCTCCCTGACCATCACCAGTTCCAGGAGTTTACTCAGACTCATGTCCATTGAGTCGGTGAGGCCATCCAACCATATCATCCTCTGTCGTCCCTTTCTCCTCCCACCTTCAATCTTTCCCAGCATCAGGGTCTTTTCAAATGAATCACTTCTTTGCATTAGGTGGCCAAAGTATCAGAGTTTTAGATTTAGCATCAGTCCTTCCAATGAATATTCAGGATTTATTTCTTTTAGTATTGACTGGTTGGATTTCCTTGCAGTTGAAGAGACTCTCAAGAGTCTTCTCCAACACCCAAATTCAAAAGCTCAATTCTTCAGCTCTCAGCTTTCTATATAGTCCAACTCTCACGTCCATACATGACTATTTGAAAAAACTTAGCTTTATCTTGTAAAGAGCTTAATAAGGTCAACCACAAGTTTGCATTTGTGATTGGCAGTTGTCATCTTCCTCTACAAGGATTGAATCATGTGTTCCTGTAGCTGTTGGTTTTCAACACCCCCTGAAAGGGGTTCAGGTTGAGAACATAAATGAGGCAGTCTGTGTTCCCATAAACCGGAAAGACAGGTTTTCAGAGTGTTAAATATTCTCAGGAGCTGATTTTATAGGTCCAATTGTATCTCTCCACATCTAGAAAAGCACTGAAGTCCTTGATGGTAACGACTATTCCTTGAAACTAGTAAAAGCTTCACTAGTAGAAACCTTTTTAAAAAATATGTTCTTGATTGCAAGTATTCCCCCTTCACCAAATTTGTGTATATATATATATATAACCTTTGCCCCCTGCCTCTTTGAAGCAGTTTCTCAGAGCCCACCGTGCTCATTTTATCCCAAATTAAACTTAATATGCAACTCTCACAGTGTGCATTTTCTTAAGTTGACAAAATGAAAAACTTTGACAATTTTGGTATATCACTCGTTTTAATCATACCCTGTGGTTATTACCCATAACTAGCTGCCAATGCAGGAGACATAAGAGACACATGTTTGATCCTTGGGTGAGGAAGATACCCTGGAGGAGGGCTGGGCAACCCACTCCAGTACTCTTGCCTGAAGAATCCCATAGACAGAAGAGCCTGGTGGGCTATAGCTGATAGGGTCACAAAGAGTTGGACAAGAATTAGCACAAGGATTAAAATTTCATTTTGAGAACATATTTCTTATATCTGAAGAAATTATTTTAACATTCTTTTTAGTAAGGTCTTACCATAATATGTTCTAACAGTTTTTGTTTGCTTGAAAAAAATTTATTGCAATTTCTTTTTGAAGATGATTTTGGTGAACATACATCTCTAAGTTGAAAAAGACCTCCTTCCCATTATCTTAAAGATGAACCCTTATTTTCTTTCTGCTTTATTAAAATAATTTTAGATGAGAAATCAACTTTCATAATGACATTTCTTGCTTTTATTTTCTGATAAACTTCAAGAGTTTCTTCTATTCTCACCTTTTTTTTTCCAAAATTTCTATTGCATATATATTAGACTATTTGATACTGTTAATTTTTGTTTTACTGTTCTGCTTTTGCTTTTTATCTCACTCATTTTGTACTCTGAACTTCCTTAGGTNATTTTCTGATAAACTTCAAGAGTTTCTTCTATTCTCACCTTTTTTTTTCCAAAATTTCTATTGCATATATATTAGACTATTTGATACTGTTAATTTTTGTTTTACTGTTCTGCTTTTGCTTTTTATCTCACTCATTTTGTACTCTGAACTTCCTTAGGTGATTCCAAAAATAACCAGAAATTTAAAACATAAGAAATGAAGAATTACCCACTAGTTGCATTTGACTATTTTATGATTTCCTATATGTTAATTTATGTTTTGCAACTTTCCACTAGATCTCTTAACATATTAATCATACAGAATACAGCTCTAATGAGATAAAATATTTTGAGTTATTTGAAGAAATATTGAAAATGTGATAAATATATATCAATAAATACTTGAATTAAGAAATAAATGAATAAGCAATAAGATTATCATAGTGAAAGAAAGATAGGTGAAAGTCAGTAAAATGGTTCTGATTTTGGTAATGATGCAAAAATGCATGAAATAGCAAAAACTAAGCACAGAAAAAAGATTGAAATAGAAAATATAAATTCCTGAAATGCACA
>SJYA01011216.1:0-12868 GCA_006410615.1 Neotragus moschatus
CAACAGACTGGTTCCAAATAGGAAAAGGAGTACGTCAAGGCTATATAGTGTCACCCTGCTTATTTAACTCTATGCAGAGTATATCATGAGGAATGCTGCACTGGAGGAAGCACAGGCTGGAATCAAGATTACCAAGAGAAATACCAGTAACCTCAGATATGCAAATGACACCACCCTTATGGCAGAAACTGAACAAGAACTAAAGAGCCTCTTGATGGTGAAAGAGGAGAGTGAAAAAGTTGGCTTAAAGCTCAGCATTCAGAAAACTAACATCATGATGTCTGGTCCCATCACTTCATGGCAAATAGATGGGGAAATAGTGGAAAGAGTGGCTGACTTTATTTTTCTGGGCTCCAAAATCACTGCAGATGGTGATTGCAGCCATGAAAATACAAGATGCTTAGTCCTTGGAAGGAAAGTTGTGACCAACCTAGATAGCATATTGAAAAGCAGAGACATTACTTTGTCAACAAAGGTCCGTCTAGTCAGGGCTATGGTTTTTCCAGTGGTCATGCATGGATGTGAGAGTTGGACTATAAAGAAAGGTGAGCACCGAAGAATTGATGCATTTGAACTATGCTGTTTGAGAAGACTCTTGAGAGTCCCTTGGACTGCAAAGAGATCCAACCAGTCCATCCTAAAGGAAATCAGTCCTCAATATTCATTGGAAGGACTGATGCTGAAGCTGAAACTCCAATATTTTGGCCACCTGATGCGAAGAGCTGACTCATTTGAAAAGAGCCTGACGCTGCGAAAGATTGAGGGCAGGAGGAGAAGACGATGACAGAGGATGAGATGGTTGGATGACTGACTCAATGGACATGGGTTTTGGTGAACTCCTGGAGTTGGTGATGGACAGGGAGGACTGGCGTGCTTCGGTTCATGGGGTCACAAAGAGTCAGTCATGACTGAGCGACTGAACTGAACTGAACCCAAAGTGCAGAATCCATACAAAGTCAGAGGAATCCCAGATAGAAATGAGATGAACAAACAGGAAAATACTTCACAGAAAAATGAGTTACAGGAGGTATACAGAATATCTATATTATTTCATAAGAAAAATAAAGATGGACTACTAAAAACAATGGCATAAACAAGAACACAGAAAATATCTAAAAGCTATATATGCCAAAATCCAGGAAATTTTACATATTTTAATAAGACTCTACAATGAGAAGTCAACATATTTTATTTAAAAGTTGACACAGGAAGCCAGGGAAATTTTTTTCAGTCATAGCTGATAGAAACAACTGTGCATTATTAATGAAATCAATGGGAAATTGGATGGGAAAAAGCCCAGAAGCTAAACAAATGTGGTTACCAAAATCCTTAACTACGAATAAAAGCACACATGACAACACTAGATCCCTATAAATTATGAAATTCACAAAATTCATGGTAGTATGTATTTTAGTAAGATCACCATTGTAACACTGTTTAGTGCTAGGAAGTGTGATGAGCAGGTGCACAGCATGTGGCTAAGAGTCTGGAGCTGCCCTTCCTGCATCTGAATCTTGGTTTACCAGCTAAGGACTGGGGGGCTGTGTGCATGTCTGCATCCTGTTGTTGACTCAGCTTCACTCTGTCAGCATGGGAAATACCTAGCAGAGCTCCTATGAGAATGGTATAAAAAGCCCTTCCACACTCCCAGCATATGGGAAGCACACTTCACATGGGTTAGCCAACATTATTATTTAAAAAAAAAAAGTCTTATAATGAAACTGCAAAGGACCCCAATGAGAAGGAAATGAGGCTTAGTTAAGTCCAGAATTATTAAAAGTGAAAGTCGCTCAGTCGTGTCCGACTCTGTAACCCCATGGACTATACATTCCATGGAATTCTCCAGGCCAGAATACTGGAGTGTGTAGCCGTTCCCTTCTCCAGGGGATCTTCCCAACCCAGGTCTCCCGCACTGCAGGCAGATTCTTTGCCATCTGAGCCACTAGAATTATTAAAAGACACCAAAAAAAGACAGAGTAACTGAATTGTCCAAATTGCACTTGAAATACTGCCCATGCCTATATCAAAAGGTCTGAAAGAAGAAACCAAAGATTGACAAAAAGCCTTTCAAAGCTTTGCTCACAACAATGAGAAAACAGAAGAAACAATCCACCTTGGGAGTAGGGAAGCTGGTGTTATTTTTGACAAATGACAGAAAGAAAACAGAATTCAGCAACTCCAAACTTTGCTTCTATCATCTAACAACCTTCCAAACTGGAAAGGACTGAACTCACAAGGTAACTGAAGGTAAAGGGAATGTAGATACTCATGGTGTTCCAGGAAAGTCCTGAACAAAACTGCCCAGCACACATTTGTGGAAGGAATGGATAAACAGCCTGGAATACAGTTCTACCTATATCGACTCAAGAATGGCTGAACAATCATTCCTGGCAGCACTGGTTAATGAAATGCTGTCAACCTAGGGGACTACAGAGCTGTGCAAATTACACAAACCTGAAAGGATAGAGACTTCAGGTTTCCAGCCTGGCACAGAAAGAGCAAAGAAGTTTTCACTTCATCCTAAACAAGTAAAAAGCTGAACAGACTGGAAATCAACAACTCCACTCAGACCCATCAGAGAAATGAGGTCACAGGGCAAAGCACTGCCAGCCAAAATTAGAGAGAGAGGCAAACATGGAGAACCACAACACATCAAAGCAGAAATCTCTACAGGAACCAGCACTGGCATAGGAACTCCTACCCTGGAACTGACAGATTTCTGGTCTCTGTGTGGATGACTCTGAGACACAGAAACTCCAAGGCAACTGGCCAAAGGAGGCTACACTGTGCAGATGAATGTCAGGGGCCCTACTATGTGCTCACAGCATGTAGCAGAGAAACCCACTCATGTTCTGGCATGGGGATAAGCAAAGGCACCATCCTTAAATACTCTGGAGCACTCGTTCTGTTTAGCAAGGCTGCCCTCCGGAGAAACCATCACCTGAGTCTCACCTGTCTGGGGGAATGGAAATGCCCAGCTCTAGCCTCCTCTGACTACTCTGTCCCTGTGGCAGCAGGGAAGCTGAGAATCACTCATGAAGTTCACAGCCACAGGCACACTACACACTGTCCATATTCATCCCCCTCCTGCTCACCAGCACATCACTACAGGCGAATGGACTAGATTTCTGTACACCCTGTATGTCACATCTACCTTTCAACAAAAAATTACAACATGAAGAGACTGAACACATGTCAGAACCAAAGCCAGATATGGCAGCGTGTCGGCATTATCAGACTGGAAACTTAAATTAACTATGATCAACATGCCGAGGGCTCTGCTGGAAAAAGGAGACAACATGCATGCACAGATGCGTAACATGAGCAGACAGATGGAAATTCTAAGGAAGAACCAAAAAGTGAGGCATCAGGAATCAAAATACTAACAGAAATGAAGAGTGCCTTTGTTGGACTTATTAGCAGACACAGCTGAGGAAACAAACTCTATGCTTCAGGATATGTCAATAGAAATTTCCAAAAGCAAAAGAAAAGGAAAAAAGAGAGGGGGGGAGAAAACAAGAACAAAATAGCCAAGAACTGAATAACAAAGCTGTCACATATGACAATTGGAATCCCAGGAGAAGTAGAGAAAAAGGAACAGAAGCAATAATGACAGAGAATTTCCTCCAAATTAATGTTAGATACCAAACCACAAACCCAGGAAGCTCAGCGGACACCAAGCCCAAGCAGGATAAATGTCAACAGAAAATAGTGAGGCATATTATATTACATTATATTAGTATAGTATAGTATATTAATAGTTTAGAAAATCAGTGACAAAGGAAAATCTTAAAAGAAGCTAAAGGAGAAACATCTTACCCACGAAGAAAAAACTTTTATTGAACTTATCCTCAGAAACTATGCAAGAAGGGAGTGGAGTGAAACAGTTAAACTGTGTAGAGAAAAAATTTCCTCAAACTCAGGATTGTGTACCCTGCAAAATTCTCCTTAAAAAGAGACAGAGAAATAAGGAGCTTCTCTGACAAACAAAAATTGAAGTAATATGTTTCCAGATCTCCAGGGCAAGAAACGTTAAAAGAAGTTCTTCAAAGACAAGTAAAATGATATAAACCAGAAATTCAGATCTACCCAAAGAAAATCTGAACATCAAAGAACAGGAAAGGTAATATATAAACCTTTGCTTTTCTTATTCATAACTAATCTAACAGATAAAAGTTTGTTCAAAGCAATGGGAACAATGTATTCTATAATGAAGGTTTATGAACCTATCTGCATGTGTATATATATTCTTATTATAAATGAAATGAATCACAGAAGGATACAAGCGAAGTAGAGACATTGTTATTATAAGGCACTTGCATTACTTGTGCCTGACATGGTGACCCAAAAAGAGACAGATGAGTTGTACATATATATGAAAATTCCTTAAAAGTAAAACCAATTTAGATAGTAATAAAATAAGTATAATAGACATGTTAAAAATAACAAAAATGGAATCATATAAAATGCTCAGTTAAAATCACAAAAGGCAGAAAAAGTATGGAAGACAAAAGCAGAAACAAAGAAAAAGGACAACAAATAAAAAACAGTAACAAATACAGTTGCATTAACCAACAATATCAATCCTTATTTTAAATGTGATGCTGCTACTGCTGCTAGGTCACTTCAGTCATGTCCAACTCTGTGCTACCCCACACATGGCAGTGCCCCAGGCTCCCCTGTCCCTGGGATTCTCCAGGCAAGAACACTGGAGTGGGTTGCTATTTCCTTCTTCAATGCATGCATGCATGCTAAGTCATGTCAGTCATGTACAACTTTGTGCAACCCTATGGACAGCAGCCCACCAGGCTCCTCTGTCCACGAGATTCTCCTGGCAAAAATACTGGAGTGGGTTGCCATTTCCTTCTCCATGGTCACGCATTAAGAGCAGACTGTCAGAGTGGATCAAAATCAAGACCCAACTGTACGTTGTATACAAGAAAGCCACTTTAAAGACACACATGGATTGAAAGGAATGGAAGAGAAAGATACACCATGCTAACACAAACCAAAGCAAGTGGGAGTACATATTACGTTCAGACAGGGTAGACCTCAGAGCACAGGGTTTACGTAGGATAAAAAGGGTCTTTACATAACAGTAACGGGTGAACACTCCAAGAAGACATCGCCATCTGTAATGTGCATGCACTTAACAACAGAGTAGCAAAACACATAAGGAAACACCCGACAGAGCCACAGAGAGAAGTCCTGGCCCCACTGCTGGCAACCTCTACACCTCTATCAAGCTGGACGGGTTCTGCAGGAGAGTCAACAACACAGGAGAGCGCCTTAGCACTCACCAGAGACAGAAATGATAACCACAACCAGCTACACCTGACAGCTGCAGATAGCACATCTTTAGCTCACAGGGACAAGCTCTGCCGCAGGCCACGTCAACATGGGGACAGCTAACACATGGAGGGCAGAGTTCACCTAAGAACTCTATCTCTTGCTCAGTATTGCTGTGGACCAAAAACTGCTCAAAAAAACCAAAGATTATTCATTTTAAAAAAAGAGAGTAGATCAGTGTATCATAAACAATATGAGCTTCCTGTATGTTTGCTAAGTACAGCGAGCCCTCAGCATCTGTGGGGGCTGGTTCTAGGACCTGCCCAGGATACTAAAGTCTGCAGGTACCCAAGTCCATTGGCTGGGCTTCCATACCCAAGATTCCACATTCTCATACACAAGCAACCTCGGATCTTGTACTACTGAAAATATTTGTTGGAAAAAAATCCACATGCAAGATGGACGCTTGGAGTTCATACCCTTGCTGTTTAAGAGTCAGTTGTGTATTGTTTTCTAGCTGATCGAGTTTAAACTAAAAACAAAATTTTAAAAAGGAGAATGGACAAGAATAAATTAGATAAAATAACAGAAAGAAGAAATATAAAATCCTGCTTTTAAGGTAACAAATGTCCAAAATCACTATTTTAGTAATTCAGGGCTATGCCCCAACCAGTAATGCTGAAGAAGCTGAAGCTGAACGGTTCTATGAACACCTACAAGATCTTCTAGAACTAACACCCAAAAAAGATGTCCTTTTCATTATAGGGGACTAGAAAAGAAGTACAAAATCAAGAGATATATGGAGTAAAAAGCAAATTTGGAATACAGAATGAAGCAGGGCAAAGGTTAATAAGAGTTTTTCCAAGAGAACGCATTGGTCATAGCAAACACTCTCTTCCAACAACACAAGAGAAGACTCTACACATGGACATCACCAGATAGTCAACACCGAAATCAGATTGACTATATTCTTTGAAACCAAAGATGGAGAAGCGCTATACAGTCAGCAAAAACATGACTGGGATCTGATTGTGGCTCAGATAATGAACTCCTTATGGCAAAATTCAGACTTAAATTGAATAAAGTAAGGAAAAGCACTAGACCATTCAGATATGACCTAAATCAAATCCATTACAATTATACAGTAGAAGTGACAAATAGATTCAAGGGATTACATCTGATAGAGTGCCTGAAAAACTATGGATGGGGGTTTGTATCATTGTACAGGAGGCAGTGATCAAGATCATCCCCAGGAAAAAGAAATTAAAAAAGGAAAAATGGTTGTCTGAGGAGGCCTTACAAATAGCTGTGAAAAGAAGAGAAACGAAAGGCAAAAGAAAGAAGGAAAGATACTCCCATTTGATGCAGAGTTCCAAAGAATAGCAAGGAGAGATAAGAAAGTCTTTCTCAGTAATCAGTGCAAAGAAATAGAGGGAAACAATAGAAGAGGAAAGATTAAAGACCTCTTCAAGAAAATTAGAGATACCAAGGGAACATTTCATGTAAAGATGGGCTCAGAGAAGGAGAGAAACAATATGGACCTAATAGAAGCAGAAGATATTAAGAAGAGGTGGCAAAAATACACCAAAGAACTGTACAGAAAAGATCTTCATGACCCAGAAAACCATGATGGTGTAGTCAATCACCTAGACCCAGGCATCCTAGAGTGTGAAGTCAAGTGGGCCTTAGGAAGCATCTCTACAAAGCTAGTAGAGATGATGGAATTCAAGTTGAGCTATTTCAAATCCTGAAAGATGATGCTGTGAAAGTGCTGCACTCAATATGCCAGCAAATTTGGAAAACTCAGCAGTGGCCACAGGACTGGAAAAAGTCAGTTTTTATTCCAATCCTGAAGAAAGGCAATACCAAAGAATGTTCAAACTACCTCACAATTGCACTTGTCTTACATACTAGTATAAGTAATGCTCAAAATTCTCGAAGCCAGGCTTCAACAGTATGTGAACTAAGAATTTCCAGATGTTCAAGCTGGATTTAGGAAAGGCTGAGGAACCAGAGATCAAATTGCCAACATCCCCTGGATCATCGAAAAAGCAAGAGAAAAACATCTCTTTCTGCTTTATTGACTACCAGAGCCTTTGACTGTGTGGATCACAATAAACTGTGAAAAATTCTTAAAAGGATGGGAATACCAGACCACCTTATCTGCCTCCTGAGAAATGTGCATGCAAGTCAAGAAGCAACACTTAGAACTGGACATGGAACAACAGACTGGTTCCAAATTGGGAATGGAGTACATCAAAGAGTTGGGAAAGGAGTACTGTGTATTGTCACCCTGCTTATTTAACTTATATGCAGAGTACATCATGAGAAACACTGGGCTGGATGAAGTACAAGCTGGAATCAAGTTTGCCAGGAGAAATATCAATAACCACAGATGCACAGATGACACCACCCTAATGGCAGAAAGTGAAGAAAAACTAAAGAGCCTCTTGATGAAACTGAAAGAGGAGAGTAAAAAGTTTGGCTTAAAACTCAACATTCAGGAAACTAAGATATTGGCATGCAGTCCCACCATGTAATGGCACACAGATGGGGAAACAATGGAAACAGTGACAGACTTTATTATGGGGGGCTCCAGGGTCACTGCAGATGGTGTTGAAGCCATGAAGTTAAAATACTCTTGTTCCTTGGATGAAAAGCAATGACCTAGAGAGCATGTAAAAAAAGCAGAGACATTACTTTGCCAACAAAGGTCCATCTAGTCAAAGCTATGGCTTTTCCAGCAGTCATGCATTGATGTAAGAGTTGGACTATAAAGAAAACTAGTGTCAGACTTTATTTTGGGGGGCTCCAAAATCACTGAAGATGGAATTGCAGCCATGAAATTAAAAGACTCGTATTCCTTGGAATGAAAGTTATATCTAACATAGATAGCACATTAAAAAGCAGAGACATTACTTTGCCAATAAAGGTCCGTCTAGTCAAGGCTATGGTTTTGCCAGAGAGTTGGACTGTGAAGAAAGCTGAGTGCCGAAGAATTGATACTTTTGAACTGTGGTGCTGGAGAAGACTCTTGAGAGCCCCTTGGACTACAAGGAGATCCAACCAGTCCATCCTAAAGGAGATCAGTCATGGTTGTTCATAGGAAGGATTGATGTTGAAGCTGAAACTCCAATACTCTGGCCACCTCCTGATGCTGGGAGGGATTAGAGGCAGAAGGAGAAGGGGACGACAGAGAATGAGATGGCTGGATGGCATCACCTACTTCATGGATGTGAGTTTGGGTAAACTCCAAGAGTTGGTTATGGACAGGGAGGCCTGGCGTGCTGCAATTCATGGGGTCACAAAGAGTTGGACACAACTGAGCAACTGAACTGAACTGAAGCGCCGAAGAACTGATGCTTTTGAACTGTGGCATTACAGAAGACTCTTGAGAGTCCCTTCAACTGCAAGGAGATCTAAACAGTCCATCCTAAAGGAGATCAGTCCTGAATATTCATTGGAAGAACTGATGCTAAAACTGAAACGCCAATACTCTGGCCTCCTGATGCAAAGAACTGAGTCATCTGAAAANCGCCGAAGAACTGATGCTTTTGAACTGTGGCATTACAGAAGACTCTTGAGAGTCCCTTCAACTGCAAGGAGATCTAAACAGTCCATCCTAAAGGAGATCAGTCCTGAATATTCATTGGAAGAACTGATGCTAAAACTGAAACGCCAATACTCTGGCCTCCTGATGCAAAGAACTGAGTCATCTGAAAAGACCCTGATGCTGGGAAAGATGGAAGGCAGGAGGCAAACGGGATGACAGAGGATGCGATGGTGGGATGGCATCACCAACTCGATAGACATGAGTTTGAGTAAGCTCTAGAAGTTGGTGAAGGACAGGGAAGCGTGACGTGCTACAGTCCATTGGGTCGCAAAGATTCAGACACAACTGAGTGACTGAGCTGAAACTGAAGTTAATAAGCAATGTGCTGAGGACCTGGAAACAGACAGAACCCTTTCTTCTAGAGCTGCACTTGCAAATTCAGTTCAATTTAGTTCAGTCGCTCAGTCATGTCCGACTCTTTGCGACCCCATGAATTGTAGCACACCAGGCATCGCTGTCCATCACCAACTCCCAGAGTTCACTCAAACTCATGTCCATCGAGTCAGTGATGCCATCCAGCCATCTCATCCTCTGTCATCCCCTTCTCTCCTACCCCCAATCCCTCCTAGCATCAGAGTCTTCCAATGAGTCAGCTCTTTGCATGAGGTATACAAAGTATTGAAGTTTCAGCTTCAGCATCATTCCTTCCAAAGAACACTCAGGGCTGATCTCCTTTAGAATGGACTGGTTGGATCTCCTTGCAGTCCAAGGGACTCTAAAGAGTCTTTTCCAACACCATAGTTCAAAAGCATCAATTCTTTGGCACTCAGCTTTCTTTATAGTCCAACTCTCACATTCATACATGACTACTGGAAAAACCACAGTCTTGACTAGACGGACCTTTGTTGGCAAAGTAATGTCTCTGCTTTTGAATGTGCTATCTAGGTTGGTATTCACTTTTTTTTTAACCTACAACCTAGGCAAATTGATAGATATGTGAAATCATGACTTGTTAAATCCCTCGTTTAGCCTTTGTTTGTTAATCAGATAGAAAATTAACGAATCTACCCTTCTAAAATTTGAGGCACTCAAATTTAAAAAGCTTTGATCAGCTGTCTAAGCCTCATGCATAAGAAAGAGAACAGCAGGTGAAGAAGCTGGAGGCCTGAAGAGCCTGGCTCAGCACAAAGTGGAACACAGTGGGACCACGTTCTCTTACTGGCCCGGCTCAGTAATAAAACTATAACAGCCAGTGGACCTCTGGCTTGTCCTGATGACGGACAGGAAGCCCCAAATCCACTCCTTTTAGTAACGCAAAGTCTGCTGCACTGTTCCCCGCAGAGCTCCTAGGTTTCTGTGCATTACAGACGTGTCAGAGAAAGCACTTACCGTGAAAATCCCCTTGGCCTGGTGTATTGGTGAGGATGATCTTCATGCAGCTGTAAGGTGTGTAGTCTGTCCTCTTGCCTTCCTTTCCGTAGCTGTGACGGATGTTGTAAGAGTAGCCTTTATCAAACTGATTGGAGGAAAAACAGAGAAGAGACAAATTAAGCCAGCATTGAACTGATGGTGTCAGCAGTGCCAGCTGGAATCAAAGCATACAAAGTAACACTTTCTAAAATAAATCCAGCATTCACGGCAGATGTACATCTATATCAGACACAACATTTGGGTCCTTTATAGGTTTTTAAAGGTGTAAAATGTAAAGGAAATAAATTTATCAAGTTAGAGACAGCTAATGTTTATATTTATATGTTTAAAAATGAGGATAATTCTTTCCTGAGAAGAATAATCAATTTGCCTTTTCTTGGCTTGATTCCAAAGCTCATGCGAGATGTCAATCATCTTCTCTATCCACCTTATGCTAGCCTTCCCTGAATTCCCACATCTTGCCTACTCTACTTCTGAAGGGCCTCATGATATAATTAATGCCTCCCCTGCATTTTCACTACACAAACGCAAGCCGTCAGCAAATACTTCAAGAATGAAAGAATACTGTGACTGTCTCCTGCCAGGAATTCCCAACTCATATTCAACAAGGAAGGTAACTACACAGAAAGGATTTTGCATGGGTGGGATAAAAAGGAACTCATACTTATTGAAAGGCTCAGTATAGTGGGTCTAAGCTGTCCAACACTTTAAAGAGCATAGGAAAAAGAAGCAAGAGAGATGAGAAAATACTATGGGTTTCTATGGATGAGATTTCTTTTCATTGAGGTATACAGCTGATGTGCAAAACTGTGTTAGTTTCTGGTGTATAGCAAAGTGATTCAACTACGCATATACATACTTATATTCTTTTTCAGATTATTTTCCAGTATAGGTTATTATAAGACATTGCAAATAGTTCCCTGTGCTATACAGTAGGCCCTTGCTGTTTAGAAGTGACGTTTTTAATTTTGAGGCTATAATCTACATTGAATGACATGTGTAGATATCAAGTCTCCAGTTTGATGTAACACACACCACCATCAAGAAATGGCACGTTTCCATCATTCACAGAGCTCCCTCAAGTCCCTTTACAGCATCTTCCCCAACCCACACACCCAGAAGCATCCACTGGTTTCACTTCTGTCATCACGGCTTTAGACGTTCTACACCTTCACATAAATGGTACCACCTACAACTTGGCATTTGCCTTCTACCTCTACCAGGATCAAATTATGAGCTGCTTCAGCTGTTGAACTTCAAAACCCCCCTGAAAGGAGTTCAGCTTGGAGATCAGGAGTGAGACACTCTGTGTTCTGGGAAAAAATAGCAGAAGAGGTCTTCAGAGAGTTAGATATTTTCAGGATAAGATTTTATGAGCCTAATTCTTGCATCTCCTTGTATCTATAAAAGCACTAAAANGCTTCAGCTGTTGAACTTCAAAACCCCCCTGAAAGGAGTTCAGCTTGGAGATCAGGAGTGAGACACTCTGTGTTCTGGGAAAAAATAGCAGAAGAGGTCTTCAGAGAGTTAGATATTTTCAGGATAAGATTTTATGAGCCTAATTCTTGCATCTCCTTGTATCTATAAAAGCACTAAAATCCTTCATGGTGATGTCTGTTCCTTGTAATGAGCAGTAAGGCTCACAAGACTAGCAGAAACCTTCTGCCCTAAATATGTGATTGATTTTGGGTACTCCCCCTTCCCCCAAATCACAAATATACTGACCTCCCTGCTACCTCTTCAGGGCACTTTCTGAGAGGTATCTGAGATGCTGCCTCCTCGGCTATAGTCCTCATTTTGCCCCCAATAAAATTCAACTCACAACTCTCACATTGTGGTTTTTTTTTTTGGTCAACATGCCAAAGTAGTGTATTATGGGATAGTATATCTGGTACCCCCATGTGAACTGGAAAACTCATTTTCAACCACCATTTATTGAAGATAATTTAGTCCATTGCTCTATAAGTTCAATTCAGTCACTCAGTCATGTCCCACTCTTTGCGACCCCATGAATCACAGCACACCAGGCCTCCCTATCCATCACGAACTTCCAGAGTTTACCCAAACTCATGTCGATCAAGTCAGCAATGCCATCCAGCAGTCTCATCCTCAGTCGTCCCCTTCTCCTCCTGCCCTCAATCCTGCCCAGCATCAGGGTCTTTTAAACTGAGTGAGCTCTTCACATCAGGTGGCCAAAGTATTGGAGTTTCAGCTTCAACATCAGTACTTCCAATGACCATTCACGACTGATCTCCTTTAGGATGGACTCGTTGGATCTCCTTGCAGTCCAAGGGACTCTCAAGAGTCTTCTCAAACAGCATAGTTCAAATGCATCAATTCTTTGGCACTCAGCTTTCTTTATAATGTAACTCTCACATTCACACATGACCACTGGAAAAACCATAGCCTCCACTAGACGGACCTTTGTTGACAAACTATGTCTCTCTTTTTTAATATGCTGTCTAAGTTGCTCATAACTTTCAAGGAGTAAGAGTCCTTTAATTTCATGGCTACAGTCACCATCTACAGTGATTTTGGAGCCCAGAAAAATAAAGTCTGACTGTTTCCACTGTTTCCCCATCTATTTCCCATGAA
>SJYA01011217.1:11745-24869 GCA_006410615.1 Neotragus moschatus
GTGTGTGTGTCTGTGTGTGCGCATGTGTGTTTGTGCCTGTTTGTGTCCGTGTGTGTCTGTGCGTGCATGCGTGTGTGTGTCTGTGCGTGCCTGTGTGTGTGTTCCTTTATGTGTGCATGTGTATTTTTGCCTGTGTGTGTTCGTGTGTGTGTGTGCATGTGTGTGGCTGTGTGTGTGTACGCGTGTGTCTGTGCGTGTGTCTCTGCATGCGTGTGTATGTGTCTGTGCGTGCGTGTCTGTGCACACGCACACACCCGTGTCCTCACTGCACGTTAGCATTCTCATATCCTCACCTGGTCTAAGTCAGCCGTGCCCACTGGAAGCAGAATGATCATCCCGAGTGTGTTGTTGACATAGGGCAGCTCCAAAACCTGCATCTGTGGTTCCTGGATGAGAGCCAGTTTAAACTTCCCAGTCTGATACATCATCTCCACAGGTACACTTTTACCCTATGTTTTTAAAACAAAAAGTTGTAGTTAGACAGTACAGTTACTTGTGTGTGTGTACAGGTATGCATACTGATTTTCCGTTCAGAATAACAGAGTAGCTGCATTAGCACCAGAACGGCATGGGTAAGACAGAAATGACAAAAGATACCCTGTATTACACTGCTTTGCAAAGGTTATAAGTTTTTTAATTTTAAATATCTGTGTTCAGATAATATACATACTAATAAAAATGATAACATATATGTTTCCCCAAAACAAAGGCAAGGTCTCTAGATAAAGTGATTTATGTGGGAAAATGAGATTATAGGATCATCTCCTTTTTTGGATCTAATTAGAGACTTTCTGGGAGGAAAATAGTACAACTAACTTTGCTGTGTTTCTAGAGAAACTATTTGCTAGAGAAGCATGTCTGGGAAGAATGTAGACCCAGAAGAACAGCAAGAAAAGGGCAGACTATCTTCTATTCCCGGTCACCCCATTAGGTGCCCTGAGGAAGGTTACCATCACTTCATGGGAGCAACAAAAACAACATTCATGGAAACACAAAGCCTAGAACCAGTATTTCCACTGAAACTTTCAAAATTGTCTTTAATGGATATGGCACTTCCGAAATTGATCATCCACCTGAAAATAAAATACTCACCTTACTTAACTGAAATGGGGCTTTAAACGTTTCTCGTTCCTGAAATTTATTCTGCCATTGTCCTTTGAAATATATGGCATTCACCAGGACCATGACACAGGAAGGCTCAATCGTGCCTTTTCCAAAGAGGTTAGTGATTTTTCCTTGTAATAAAAAAAGAATAAATAGTATATTTGGATTTGAACTTATTGAGAGTAGAGAGTTGAAGAGTTACAAGAAATTTGGAGCCTTTGTTAAGGCTAATTATAGATTTGAGATGCCAGAAGAATTCCTTCATCTGTGGCCTAAAGCATGTTCTTGTCAAATGAAGTTTATTTCAAAGAATATTGAATGCTTTGTTACCTCTCATCAGAAGCTGGCATTCAAGGAACACCAAGTATGTTAGCTGTGAATCAGCCTGTCTTGTAACTAGTCGAATCCCATGCTTTCTTATGCGTAACTGCTTTTTACAAAATTCTATAATCATCCCCTATAGTGTGTCAGTCGCTCAGTCATGCCCCAATCTTTGTGACCCCTGCACTGTAGACCACCAGGCTCCTCTGTCCACGGGATTTTTCAGGCAAGAATACTGGAGTGGGTTGCCATTCCCTTCTCCAGGGGATCTTTCTGACCCAGGGATCAAATTTTAGTCCTCTGCATTGCAAGCAGATTCTTTACCATCTGAGCCACCAGTGAATCATTTCCTGTGGCTTATTTTTAATATCTGTCAGGCTTTATAGTTACCAGAACCTCACCAATTGCAAATGTTACATATTCCAAAGATCCGCTGGTCCTTCAGTATGCTAACCTTAGTGTATCACAAACATATATGCCAATATTTGAAATAAAAGTGTATCTGAAGAATCAGGATTTATAAAACTATACCAAGAACTTCTTGCTGTAAATATATTGGTCTAAATGGAGCACCAAGCCCTCTTGAAGCATTTTGAGTGTCACAACTTATGGCATTTTGGGGAATGTGATCTATCACACAACATGAAACAGGGGTATATGAGATATCAGACTCTAAGCTTGATGAGAGCTTCCGTTTTTATTGAACTTTTGGACCAAACACGATACCTAGCGCGTAAGAACAATGACGAACATCATTCGATCACATGTATACGTGTGTGTATATATACACAAAAGAATGGATAAATAAATAAATGCACAAATTAATGACAAAATGACGGTAACAGTCTAAACAAACACACAGCATGTGGCTCTGCAACGACAGGCACCACTAATCAATCTACGCTCAAACTTTTCGCAAAACTTTTACGTGCCAGGCATTATTCTAGGCACAGAGCCCTCAACCGAGGCCAGAACACTAATCTAAACAAGCACATCGAGCTTCCTCCTTAACGATGACTCAGCAAGTTTATCAACACAGCTCAGATAAAGTTTGGAGACACGCGGTTGGCTCATCCTCACCATCAGTTTCACTTTCAACCCAAGCATTGATGGCTCTCCTTGTTTCTTCTGCAGACTGTTCAAAATCAACAGTTTGTAGCCTGGCTTGATACAATTTCTCAGAACAGTGTAAGTATTGCTGTAAAAGAAAGGATAGTTGCATAACACCAAAAAAATAGTGTAAGGAAAGTTACTGCTTAACTGGATTGTTTTGTGCCTGAATCCAGGGAAAGCTTAACGGAGAGTAGTGTCTGGCCCTTGGCCCAGCTCTTGCCCTGAGCTGCGTCCAGCTGCAGCTGGAACGTGCTTACGTGACTGCTCACAGCCCATGACAGCTCACAGCGGTGGGAGTTTTCCAGACAGAATCCTGGGACATCAGTGTCTCCTGACACAGACTGAGACACCCTAACGAGACTAACGGAGGCTTCTCAAGTCAGCTTCTCGTGTCAGATGTGATCGTCGTGGCCTCAGGTCAACACCTACTTACAGTTGCACCCAGATCATGACAGCTCTGAGGGAGAGCAAAGAGTGAGAGAGGGGCCCACAGCTGCTAGTCCCCTCATTCAGGGCCTCTCCGTAAACGCTCTTCACGCTTCTAGGGCTATAGAAGGAAATACCTCTGAAATATGTGGTACCGAGATGGGCCACACTAAGTTGCGAAAACTCTGATAATCCAATCTTGCTGAGTGTGAGACGGAGCCTGCACCACCAGGCTAGGGAGGAGCATCGGAGATTCAGGGCTGCATCTCGCTCCACCCAGCTGACATTTAAGTTGTCCTCGCCCAGCCGCTCAGTCGCGCCCAGCTCTTTGAGAGCCCCATGGGCTGCAGCAGAGCAGGCCCCCCTGCCCTTCACCATCTCCAGAGTTCACCCAAACTCATGTCCACTGAGTCAGTGATGCCGTCCAACCATCTCGCCCTCTGTCTTCCCTTCCCCTCCCTCCTTGAATCTTTCCCAGCATCAGGGTCTTTTCCAATGAGTCGGCTCTTCTCATCAGGTGGCCAAAGTATTGGAGCTTCAGCTTCAGTCCTTCCAGTGAATACTCAGGGTTGGTTGACATCTAAGTCACACTGGTCAAACCAAAGCTGTGTCACTGAACCTAGGATTCCACCCCAATCACTGCAGGATAATGTGGTATTTAATATACAGGAAGAGGGGTTTAGATAGGGTTCAAATCTAGGCGTTGTCACTTCATGTCTGTGGCCTTTACAGAATCTGCTTCATGACTGCAGAACTGATGACAGTTTTATAACTACATCTTACAGGACTGTGTAAGGAACATAAGAGATTAAGTGGAATGACTGGCACGTGACAAACAGTAAAACTGTATACGTCAATGCCATTGGAAAATGGCTTCACTAGTGTTAGAACTGGGGACCTAGAAAGAACGTAGTCTAATCCTCTCATTTTACAGGTGACAGAGATTTGTCCAAAGTCATGCCTCAGTGGGAGGCGTGGCCCTCAGCCTCCTGGCTCCCAGCCTCCTGGCTCCCAGCTCAGTTACTTTCCATTAACTCTCAATATTCTGCCATTAAGGACCTTTGAAAAAGAGATGAGAAATATGTTTTGTTTTCTTTCTGGTTCATAAGGGATAATCATTACCAAATTTGTCTTGTGCTTCATCCACGACCTTCCTCTTGGACAACATCGGCTATTTGCAGGAAGTTATGTGACATTTCACAACCTTAAATGGGAGTTTAGTAAAAACCATTGCACTGAGACTCTGTCTCCACTCAGATGTAATCTCTTGAAGATGAACATCTTGTGACACTTCTTACCCTTCATCTTATTTTATAGTGTGAAGCTCAGCGGGTGCCAAGGAGGCTGCTGGCCACTCTTCCAAAGGGACTTACCTCACGGAACGCCATCGCCTTCGTCCCGTAGAGTCCGTTGGCAATGCTGAGGGTGTAGTTAGAGTCTGGCCGATTGATCTGGGAGAAAAGGGCTCCCAACTCTGAGTGAACCCTTCCAGCTTGGTTGCACTGAAGCACCAGTAAATAAAGAGTGGAGTATTAAATTGCTTGATTTCTTGCCATTGGAGAGTATAAACAATGTGAAAGCAACAACCAGACAGCAAGACGTTTGCCTCTGAACAGAAGGGCAGTGAGTATGAGCAAAGCAAGAGCTGGCAAGCTGAAAGCCTTCTCCTTCTCCAGATCTCCTCTCCCACAATAACCTGGGCACTCTGGGACTTTGGCTACAGACTGCGTGCAGAACTGTAAACTACCACAAACACACATGGCCTTGTCAGCTCTCGAGGTTTAATCCAAAACGAGACATTCTAATGAGGAGATGCTAGTGGAGATTCTCAGAGTGACAGTCCGAGTGTGACTGTTGCCTTCGAACCTAGAGTCGCTTTCCTTCTCTCTCTAGCATGCTCCTTGCAACGCCTCCATTTTCTATGTGATCGTTTAATCAAATACTGAGCTCTTCGTTGAACTGACCTGACATACCCATCTGTCCATCACAGAAGCAATTCATTTAAGCATGTGGCTTTTTTTTAATTTACTTCTTTTTTAATTGAAGGATAGCTGCTTTACTGAATTTGCTGTTTTCTGTCAGACCTCAGCATGAATCCGCCGCAGGTACACATATATCCCCTCCCTCCTGAACCTCCCTCTGCTTCCCTCCCCACCCCACCCTCTAGGTTGGTACAGAGTCCCTGTTTGAGCTCCCTGGGACATACATCAAATTCCCGCTGGCTCTCTATTTTGCATATGGTCACGTAAGTTTCCATGTTACTCCCTGCATACATCTCACCCCCTCCTCCTCTCTCCCCGTGGCTTTGATGAATCTGAACTCATGGAAACTGTAGGGTTTATGCCTATACTGCCCAAAGTGAATGTTCCCAAACTATGGGCTCTAATCTCCTAACAATAAGGGTTCCATGAGGCAAGCACTGTGGCTCTAGGCATTTATGTCTTTCCTCAACCAATCACAATCAAGCTTATATGTGGCTGCTGCTGCTGCTGCTGAGTCGCTTCAGTCGTGTCCGACTCTGTGCGACCCCATAGACGGCAGCCCACCAGGAGTGGGTTGCCATTTCCTTCTCCAATGCATGAAAGTGAGAAGTGAAAGTGAAGTCACTGAGTCGTGTCCAACTCTTAGCGACCCCATGGACTGCAGCCCACCAGGCTCCTCCATCCATGGGATTTTCCAGGCAAGAGTACTGGAGTGGGGTGCCACTGTCTTCTCCAATATATGTGGCAGTTCTATTTAATTTTGATGTCAAAAAGCACCCTTTTATTAGAACAGAGACCACAGTCCTGGAGCACGTGGTTTGGGTGACATCAGGCCCTGTTTTCCTGCTATAGAATTAAAAGGTAAAGCATCGGGTCCTTTCTCAGTCCTTTCATTGGGCTGAAGACCTGACCCTGCATAGAAGAGCCTGGGAGACTCACTGTCAGGGCACAGTCCATAAGAGAACAGCAAGCTGAACGAGGATGACAAACTCAGGTGACAAAATCTGGGGGCTGCACTGTGATTGTTACTATCATTGCATTAATGCTATTGGCCAGTCACCCTCAGGAGGATTAAAGGAGGGAACCGAGGGTCCATCGCCGGCCTGCGTACAAGTCAGTAAAGTGCCCTGCCAGCCAAATCGAGGGTCCATCGCCCGCGTGCGTACGAGTCAGTAAAGTGCCCTGCCAGCCAAACCGAGGGTCCATCGCTCGCGTGCGTACAAGTCAGTAAAGTGCCCTGCCAGCCAAACCGAGGATCCGTCGCCCGCGTGCGTACGGATCAGTAGAGTGCCCTGCCAGCCAGCGCCTGGACTGCATTATTTCTTGGTGCTCTTTTTTCAAAGAGCATTTGACAGCTCAGCAGAGACATCATACCTTAGCCAAGTCCTTGAACTCTGGTCTTGATGATTCTACAATGTGATTGAAGTGAAGCACCTAGGAAAAAAATGAGATGGATTGGTATCAGAAGCAACGTATAGTCCATAGAGGCCAACAGTTACAAGTTTTTCCACTTCAGATAAAGACCTAGCAAGAACTAATGTTTAATGATGTTATATTCCAAATCCTATATCTTACTTAATCCTCTCAGCAACTTTTAGAGTAGACACTATTATCCTCATTTTCTGTTAGGGAAACTGAGCTCATGAGGTTAACCCACTTGGCCTGACCCGCATTGCCTGTCTGGCCCCAGGCCCTGAGCTCCAGCTCACAGACTCCTCAGCCCTTCCGCCACTGTCGCCAGGCAGGCACTGACAGCTCCTCCGGGCTGTGCAAATGCCGCATGTTTTCCCACTAAATTACTTATTTAAATGCAAGAAAATCCTAAAAGTGCATCAAAATACGGACTAAAGGACAGACAATAATAAGATGTGCAAGTACCCTGGGAGTTGTCAAGTGATATCCTCCCAGACTTCTCACAGAAGAAAAAAAAAAGCTCCTCTGTGCATGGAATTTTCCAGGCAAGGATGCCGGAGTGGACGGCCATCTCCTCCTCCGGGGATCTTCTCTGGCCCAGGGGCTGAATCTGCGTCTCTTGCGTCTCCTGCCTTCGCGGCGATCTTTACCCTTAGTGCCACCTGGGAAGCCGTATATCCATACATGTACACACACGTGTGACTGTATGTGTACACATGTATGTGGGAAACCGCTGCATATCAGCTGTGTCACCCGTTCTCTCCTAGTCTCAGCTCAGTCTCTGTTTCCCCATCTGTGAAATGGGGATAACAGTTCCTGCCCCTAACACACAGGGCTTCAAATGCATAAATGAGCACTGTAGAAAACTAGATAACTTTTAAACAGTATTTTTTTTTTTTTTTACTGAATTTGGTCATTTTCTTAAGCTCTTATTTTTTCATTTGGAATATAATTATTTACGACACTGTGTTAGTTTCTGACAGAGGCTCATTTTACTGTAAATTAAAACTGGAGAGGGCGAGTCATACCGTAGATGCGTTCTCTGGCACGTTTAAATCGCTGCAAGGACAGACTGTGAAAGTAACCTCAGGCGCTTACGTGTGAAAGCGCCGAAGGCGAGAAGTAGACTGAGCGCGGCCCTCCCTGCGTTATTTGCGTCATAAGGTATGGCTCATCTCAGCTACTAGTCGCGAGAAATGTGCTTTGCCCACGTGTGGTTCTTCTTTCACAAGAGGGCAGTGTTTTCTGGGTGTAGAGGTGTAAGTCATCCTGAGGAAGACCCCGGCCACCCCGGACCCCTGCTGTGCCCAGTACCTTCTCCATCTGCTCTGCGCTGCTCCCTCTGGCTCCCAGGAGGACCATACTAAGAGCATAAAGAAGACTCGGCGGGGAGAAGAAGACACTGTCTCCTGCGTGGTTATAGCTCAGCTCCTTGAACACATCCAGACAAAATTCAAGGCTTGCTGTGCTGAGGGAATCCATTTTAGGCAAAGCCCTACCTGAGAATGGAAGGGGAAAAAAATACTCAGACTTACCTGGAGGCAAAGATAATATCGAGCATTCAGTTACGACATTCCATGGATGTAAGCGTCTGAGCCCACCGCTTCATGCAAAGTTACAGCCTGTTGTCACACTTTCTGAGGAGCTAATAAATGCTAGGATGGGGGAGGGGCCTTCACAGAAGTTTTTTATTCTCATGAAGAGAAGACTTACTGTTCTCTTCAACCAGTACTTCAAAGCTCGCTCTCTATCATGTGTGTACATTTAAAAGTGACAGCTAATTTTTCTGGAGCAAAAGCGCAGAAGAAACGGGATCCCTTGACTCTTATTTTCCACGCTTTAGGGACTCTCCTTGTCCTGGAATTTGTACCGGAAAGCCCTTGAGCTACACAGCCCAGCCAAAAGAGATCCTTCCCAGCAGCTCCCGTCTTCAGAGTCTCCAATCCTGTCACTCCTGCACAAGCAAGGTGGGAGACGGGAGCAAACTTGGGTGACGTTCTCTGCACATTTCACCTCCTTGGTGAACCTTATTTCCGGTCTCCTCCACAAAAGTAAGGGGATCCCAGCAAATAGGTCATGCTATCTGAAGGTGGCCAAAGCCCTCAGCCTCGCGTGACATCAGGAGAAATGGAGGAAAGGAGGAGGAAAAATCGAGAGGAAAGAAGAGACGCTGGGCATGAGTGTCCTCTACGGGCAGCGGCACATCAGGGAGGAAGAGTTTGTCCACCGGCCCCGGACACTGCTGAGCACCGCCCAGTGCAGACAGCCCAGCCTCACTCTGACCCTCAGGGATGCCTCACTTTCTGGGCCTCCACTGCCGGCAAACACTTTCTTCCTTTAACTCCTGGCCATCCTTCTCTCTTGCCCATCACCGGCTCCTCCAGCCACGCCTTGGGGGCCACCTCAGTCTCTTTTTCAGGATTCTTCTCAGATTCTCAGCCTCTGCACACGGTAACCGTCAGGGTGCAACTCTCTGCCTTCTGCAGTGTTCTAGTTTAGTTCCTCAGTCACGTCTGACTCTTTGCAACCCCAGGGACTGTAGCCTGCCAGGCTCTTCTGTCCATGGGATTCTCCAGGCAGCAATACTGGAGTGGGTTGCCCCCAAACCAAGTATCTAACCAGCGTGTCCTGCATTGCAGGCAGATTCTTTACCACTGAGTCAGCAGGGAAGCACCCCCCTGCCAGCCTAGTATTGCAGTTTTAATATATTCACCACATATATTATAAATGTGTGTGTTTATGCATTATATATACATGACTTTATGTAAATATAAGCAATGTTTATGTTTGTTTATATAAATAAAACACGTATATGCACTATACATGTGTCTATTGCCTGACCTTCTCGCTAGAGTGCTGCTGCTGCTGCTGCTGAGTCGCTCAGGCGTATCCGACCCTGTGCGACCCCGTAGACGGCAGGCAGCCCACCAGGCTCCCCCGTCCCTGGGATTCTCCAGGCAAGAACACTGGAGTGGGTTGCCATTTCCTTCTCCAGTGCATAAAAGTGAAAAGTGAGAGTGAAGTCACTCAGTCGTGTCCGACTCCTAGCAACTCCATGGACTGCAGGCTCCCAGGCCCCTCCATCCAGGAGGATTTTCCAGGCAAGAGTAAGGGAGTGGGATGCCATAATCTCCATTAAAACAAGGAGTTTGCTTTTTATGCTTTATTTCAGCACCAGTCCTGACCAATTCACTAAATATCTATGATACACAGATGTACACAGAATACTGAGGAAGCTCAGTGGGGACAGAACTAACCCAAGAGTCCCAGGAAGACTTCCTGGAGGAGGTGACGTCCTACTCCCCCTTGAAGAATGAAACAAGTCACCCAGGTGTACACTAAAGGAAGATCACTCATGACAGAAGGCAAAACATGAGCAGGGACTCGAAATCCTGAAAGAGAAATTTGTATCATGTGACTGCAACGAAGGAGGCCAAGGTGGTGGCTGGTAGGGCCAGAGAGCGGGCGGAAATGTCCCGGAGGCCCTGCACACGCCACTGAGGAGCGATCAGAGGGCACCTGAGGGCTCACGGAGTCAGGGCTCCAGGCTGCCTGCTCGGAGCTCATGTCGGCTTTGAGAGCTCCCGCTCTCCTGACTTCTCTTCTCAGAGGTCTCCTGCCCTCCTTTCCCAAGCTGCTCTAACAGCCACCACTGAAACTCTCACCCACAATCACTCCAGCAAGCACGTCTCCCCTCTTTCGGACACCTTCAAATTCTCCCCACATAGCACATTTTTTAAAAAGTTGCCGATTATAGAGTGAAGTAAGCCAGAAAGAAAAGCACCAATACAGTATACTAACGCATATATATGGAATTTAGAAACATGGTAATGATAACTCTGTATGTGAGACAGCAAAAGAGACACAGATGTATAGAATGGACCTTTGGACTTTGAGGGAGAGGGAGAGGGTGGGATGGTTTGGGAGAATGGCACTGAAACATGTATACTCTCATGTAAGAAATGAATCGCCAGTCTATGTTCGATACAGGATACAGGATGCTTGGGACTGGTGCACGGGGATGATCCAGAGAGTTGATGTGGGGTGGGAGGTGTTGGGGGGTGGTTCAAGATTGGGAGCTCATGTACACCTGAGATGGAAAAAAAAATAAAATAAAATTTAAAAATAATGTTAATTGCCTGCTGTTCAGTCCTTCCCTGTGCTGAGAGATGGATTTTAAGGTGTAGTTTTCATGTAGAATGTTCTTCAGAAAAGGCTTCCCACTCCTCAAGAATAAGCCGTGATTGGTTTAAACCAATTGAGGCATCCCACATCAGTGAAAAAAAACATGGAAGTGTTAAGTCGCCCAGTCGTGTCGGACTCTTTGCGACCCCAAGGACTGTAGCTCCTCCATCCACGGGATTCTCCAGGCAAGAATACTGGAGTGAGTTGCCATTTCCTTCTCCAGGGCATCTGCCTGTCCAGGGATCAAACCCACACCTCCTGTATTGCAGGCAGATTCTTTACCGTCTGACCACCAGAGAAGCCCTAACTGGTAAAGACTCTCACTTATAAGAATAGGATCTAATGTATAGCAGGGGGACAATGGTGAATAACATTGTGCACTGTGCTCAAAGGTTGCTGAGAACAGATCCTAAGCGTGTTCGTCATACACCAAAGAAAGGTTTAACTGTGAGGTGCATGCGTGCATGCTAAGTCACGTCAGTCGTGCCTGACTCTTTGCAACCCTATGGACTGTAGCCCACCAGGCTCCTCTATCCNGGGGACAATGGTGAATAACATTGTGCACTGTGCTCAAAGGTTGCTGAGAACAGATCCTAAGCGTGTTCGTCATACACCAAAGAAAGGTTTAACTGTGAGGTGCATGCGTGCATGCTAAGTCACGTCAGTCGTGCCTGACTCTTTGCAACCCTATGGACTGTAGCCCACCAGGCTCCTCTATCCACAGATTCGCCAGGCAAGAATACTGAGTGGGTTGCCATTCCCTTCTCCAGGGCATCCTCCTGACCCAGGGATCGAACTCACATCTCCCGCCTCTCCTGCACTGGCAGGCAGGTTCTTTACCGCTAGCACCACCGGGGAAGACCCATCACTACATGTTAAATATATACAGTTACTCTTGCCAATCATCCTTCAGTAAAGTTGGGAGGGGGGCAGAAATAAATGAATAAAATCTTAAAAATCAGAAGGTGTGGCAAACCTTGCCAGTAAGACAGCCGACTTTGCTGCAAGGCTTCTGGAAAATTCCTTCTGATGAGAGACTCTCAGAAGGAAACCAATCCTCCTCTTCGCTTTAGGGCTGCTTTGCCTTCCTGTGGCCACCGATGCAGCAGTTATTTTGTGACCAGGCCAAGGTGTCAGAGAGTATGACGGAGAGAATCTGAGTCTCTGATGGCACACCTTTGCGTGGACGCGTGAAACCCCTGGATCTGCCCCACCTTGGGATCTTCCGTCCTGTCAGATGCTAACCTTTCCTTACTGTTCAAGCCATCTTAGTGGAGTCTTCTGCTTCTTGCAGCTAGAGGCATCTCAGCTCTCTCTAGGAGCTGCTCTACACGTGCTGGTCCGCCTGGGCCCATTAGACTGCTGGCCTCACGTGCGTGCTTTCCTGCGGCGCCTCTCATTCGCCCCACAGGGAGCTGGGGCGGCTTCACTCTGCTTCATGTCATCTTCTAGACAGTGGCTCCCAGCCTTTCGGCAGCTGGCCTTCTGGCTAATGCCAGGCACTGGTTTCACGGAGGACAATTTTTCCACGGACCAGGGTCGGGGGCGGTTTCAGGGTGATTCAAGCACATTTATTGTCCACTTTATTTTGATTGTTATTATGTCCGCTCCGCCTCAGATCGCCAGGCATTAGGTCTAGAGGTCGGGGACCCCTATTCTAGATTATAGCTGCCCCCTCTTTTGGAATCCTCATCTAGGTTTATATTCTCTAGGCTGTCGAGGCAGGTGCCAAGCTGCATCTGCGCCTGTGTGGATTTATTTTAGTTACCAACTGACCTTTTTTGCCACCCATACCCACCTGAGCTGAGCTCTGTGGAAGTGCATTCTCTGGCTGCTGATTTAGGCGTCGTATAGGGCTTCTCACTAACATAGCACTTCACACACTGGGAGCCAAACAGAGCCAAGGGCCAAAGCCTCAGACCTGGGACAGGGAGGAGAGTGCACGGCTTAGCATTGATCAGGCGGAGAGAGGCTGAAGGCAAGTGTGCCATGCGTGGACTTTCAAAATAATGGCCCAGGACATTTACGTGGTTAAAAAGATGACCACACATCCCTGTCATCAAAACTCATTGTCCTAAAATAACCATTAAGGAATAAATGTTGCGTGTTCCAGTCATCAAACCACCCAGCTTGGTTTCATGGAGTCTGACAGTTATGTTACATCAAGCCTGGACCATACCCTTCTCTGCTCTTTCCAGTTTTTTGAAGCTATAACTCAAAGGTTTGGGTGATCTTACCTAATGAAAATACTAGTACGTGCCTTTAACAAGATGCTGTTCCACAAGTTAATTTCAGTACAGCTCTCTGTAACATGCCTGATAATAACAGCATCTCTGAAAGCTCTTTGTTTAGTTACTTTAATAACATTTCAATAACGAAAGCACATTCCACAATGAAGCATGTCCAAGCCAGACACACTTCATAATGCATTCTGGCTAATGCCAGGTTCTGGGATGCAACTTCTGATTTATAAGCAAATGTGAGTCTACGCTTCTTAAATCTTTGTCTTATGTTCATTATAAAGCAACCTGCCTGCATAGCATGGCTGCTGCAGCCAGTGGTTGCTGGAGCACCTGGAAG
>SJYA01011221.1:0-12728 GCA_006410615.1 Neotragus moschatus
AATCAGTCCTGAATATTCATTGGAAGGACTGATGCTGAAACAGAAGCTCCAATACTTTGGCCACCTGATGCTAAGAGCTGACTCATTAGGAAAGACCATGATGCTGGGAAAGATTGAAAGCAGGAGGAGAAGGAGACAACAGCAGATGAGATGTTTGGATGGCATCACTGACTCAACGGACATGAGTTTGAGCAAGCTCCAGAAGATGTTGAAGGACAAAGAATCCTGGCATGCTGTAGTCCACGGGGTCACAAAAAATCAGACACAGTTGAGCAACTGAATGATAACAAAGCAAAAATCAGAAGAAATATAAAGGAAAAGAAAAAATATATTACCATAGTGAGACATTAACATTTATCTGAAAATATTTTATCAAGTGCAAAAAAAAAAAAATAGCATCCTGAATGCTATCATTAATAATTTAAATATAATGGATTTATATTTAATTGATTTATATTTTGCTTTATGTATCTTTGCTTTTTTGTCGTTAGGTGTCTAATGGTTTATGATGTTTATCTTCTTTGTGAACTTTACCTTGTATCATTAAAATATTCATCTTTGTTTCATTTAAAATAAATTAATTAAAAAACATTTTTCTTTAGGAAANGATTTATATTTAATTGATTTATATTTTGCTTTATGTATCTTTGCTTTTTTGTCGTTAGGTGTCTAATGGTTTATGATGTTTATCTTCTTTGTGAACTTTACCTTGTATCATTAAAATATTCATCTTTGTTTCATTTAAAATAAATTAATTAAAAAACATTTTTCTTTAGGAAAAAAAAAATAATATACCACATGCTTCAATCTAACTCTCTCCACTCAGCATTATGTTGTTAAATTTGATTCATGCTGACAAACAGAAATCTAGTTCTTCCTTTGATGGCCCCCAGGAGGCTTAGATCTGGGAGGCCCTTGGGTCCACTGGGAGCCAGGGTGAAGGAGGGGAAGCTGTGTTGAGGAAAGGAATGATATAAAGTGACCGGTGGGTCATAAGCAGGCTGCACGGAAGAAATGAGTTCCAAGTGCTGTGGAAGGTTTGTGATCACTTACATGCAAAAGCTTTATGCCACCCAGTCTCTACATCTATGCTGTTGCTGAAAGCACCTATGAGATATTTTCTGATGAACTTCAAACAAAGAGCAGTCTTTTAAAAAAAAATCTTCTTTCTTTTAGCCACATTGTGCAGCTTGTAGGATCTTAGTTCCCTGACCAGGTATTGAACCCTGGCCCTTGACAGTGAAAGTGCCAAGTCCTAACCACTGTGCAACCAGGGAATTCCCCGAGCAGGCTTTTTTGAAAACAGGAGACCAATTAGACGACCTGCAAGCTTCCGTGCCTCCCCTGATTGTACTTACTTCTCCATCACAGACACCCAAGAGAAAGTGTCCAGCACTGGAAGTGACCTTGTCAAGCGGGATCTGCCCATAAACATTGGCCCAATCCCCCTGTGTTCACAGACATGACCCCTCTACACCTCATTATGCTGGTTTGGCATCTGTCTCCATGACAGTGTCTGTGCCCTCAGGGCCTGGCATGGACCATGTCTTCTGCGTGTTCACTTAACAAACGTGGCATGAATTCCACCTCCCATCACATTTTTAGAGCCTAGAAGTATCAGCCAATATTCATATTGGCCTTCAGTTTTTTCATTTATTTATTCCTTCACTTACCTAGGATTGACTGAGTCTCCCCAGATCAGGATGCGGGGAAAACGAATAGAAAAGATCCCCACTCATAGATGATTTCCATCTTGTAAAGAAGTCAAGAGACTAAATGTGAAAGTAAAATATGGTCAGATAAGGAAAGTGACCAAGGAAACATGTTGGTGTGGGGAGCACTCATTTGACAGAGAGGGCAGGGAGGGTCCCAGCAGAGGGAGGGGGGTGGGGGGGAACATCTAAGCTGAAATAAGAAATAAGGAGCAAAAGGAGGTTGAAGGAAAAATAAAGGAGGTTGAAGAACAAGTATCCCAGGAATGATGACATCCTAGGAATAGCAAGAGCAAAAGGAATTCTCACCCAACTGGGATGAGGACGGCTCCCAGGTCAGAGGGGCAACGGTGGTGGGTGGGGATGGTGGCATGCACTGAGGGCAGGCAAGACCAGGTCAACTGTTGCATCTTGTCAGAGGGCCCTGAGAAGCTGTTGGAAAGTTTTCAGCAGATAAGTGACATCACGATCAATACATGTTTTTGCTGCAGTCGGGAAAGACATAGCAACGCCTGGACCAGTCAGGAGCAGTGACAATAATCCATTCACGCTGCAAATGTTTGTGGAGGGTCTAGAAGGTGCCAGGCTCTGTTCAGATACTGGGGATAAGATGGCAGCAAAAAGAGAGAGTGAGTTCGGCTCTCATGAGGGTTACGGGGAAAGTGAGGTGGGAGGGTCAGAAAACCAGCTGCCCACAGCAGTGGTTGCGTAATTACAGAAACACGTTCTCTACTGTAGGGCTCCTTGAAAATACCTAAGAAGAAACCTGCCCTCCAATGGGAGAGAAGGGCAGCACAGGCTGAGGTTAGTTAGAGAAGGGGAGAGATGTCAGGAGACTACTGGACCTGTGAATGTAGAAGTGGGTGTGGGTGGAAGAAGGAAAGGCGGGGCCGTGTCTCTGGCATAAGCAACCAGGAGGATACAGGGTGGTTTTCAACAGAGGACATTTCAGATCCCCAGAGGCAGAGCCAGATTCGGGGCTGGACCCACTGCGTATGAGCACTTGTGGACTTCAAAGGAGAGGCGCTGTCCTATTGGCAGGGGCTGTGTTCCCAGAGTTCAGGGGAAAGGGATCAGGCATTGTCAGCTCACAGGTTGTCTTCATTCTGAGTTCATTACAGATATCATTAAAGGCTGTTTTAGCCCTATGGATATACAATCTTAGCAGCAAAGAGAAGTTGATCACTGGGGCCCAGCACATGGGCTGAGCAATTTGCCTTCTGATTTCTATCCAGCTGTGGCAATTTCTTCGCAATATTGCACAAGACAAAAGGTATTTCAAGATCCTGGGAAACAATCTCGGTTTGTCCCTATAAAATTCCACATGGATGCCCAATGGCTGGTCCCAGAATGGAATCAGTGGAACTTGTATTTATTATTCTGCTACTCTCTCCAACATCCAGAAATATGAAATTACTATACCAATAGCTACAGAAAGGGGGGGATTCAAAATAGAATGTAATATAGGAAGACCAGGCTTCCCTGGTAGCTCAGATTGTCAAGAATCCACCTGCAATGCAGAGAACCTGGGTTCGATCCCTGGGTCAGGAAGATCCCCTCAAAGAGGGCATGGCAACCCACTCCAGTATTCTTGCCTGGAGAATCCCATGGACAGAAGAGCCTGGCAGGCTATAGTTCATAGAGTCGCAAAGAGTTGGACATGACTGAAGCAACTTCGCATGCATGTACACAGGAAGACCGCTTGGCCTGACCCCACNGCATGGCAACCCACTCCAGTATTCTTGCCTGGAGAATCCCATGGACAGAAGAGCCTGGCAGGCTATAGTTCATAGAGTCGCAAAGAGTTGGACATGACTGAAGCAACTTCGCATGCATGTACACAGGAAGACCGCTTGGCCTGACCCCACTAACTTAGAATCCTCAAGGGGCTCAGGTTTAGTTTACTTTCAAGTTATCTGTGAAAGAAAAGTGCTCTGCTAAACAAGTAGGATGGCAAATACTACTACAGGGTGAAGGTTTATTTCATGAAAAGAAAAAAGTTCTTCATGGGTTCTTCAGTTTTCTTATCTGTGTGGTTAACAGTTTTGTGGTCCAATGGTTTACTATTAAAAGGCTTTTTTCTGATCAGGCAAAATGCAAATAGAGAAACACTGTCCTGAACACCCTGCACTGTCAAATGTGTTACTGACTGCTTGGTATCAACATGCCCATGCCCCAGACTCTGATCTGTCTCAGAGCTTGGGTCACTTGTCTTCCCAACTGCTTTGCCATTCTGACTTAGGCATTTGTTCAGTCAACTCTTGAATCTTTCTTTTCTTACTACTTTTTCAATTAATAGATTGATTTTTACAGTGGTAAAATATTTTTACAGTAGTAAAATATAAGAAAAATTGAGCAGAGAATATTGTTTCATTCTCTTAACAGTATATCTCATAGAGCAAAGCTTTTTTTGTTGCTTGGAGGTTTGTTCACTTGTTTTGTTTTTTGTCTGTGCTGGGTCTTTGTTGCTGTGCATGGGGTTTCTCTAGTTGCAGTGAGCTGGGGCTCCTTTCGAGTTGCAGTGCATGGGCTTCTCATTTTCAGTGGTTTCTCTTGTTCCAGAGCGCTGGCTCTGGGATGCTAGTCTCAATAGTTGCAACATGTGGGCTTAGTTGCCCTGTGGCCTGTGGAATCTTCCCAGACCAGGGATCGAACCCATGTCCCTTCCATTGATAGGCAGATTCTTAACTGCTGGACCACCAGGGAAGTCCCAGAGCAAAGTTTTTAATTTTAATAAAGTCCAATTTATTTTTTTTTCCTTTCAAGGGTCATACTTTTAATTTTATATCTAAAAAGATATCACTAAACTCCAAATCACATAGACTATATCCTATGTCATCTTCTAGGAGCTTTATGGTTTTGCTTTTAACACTTAGGTACAAACCATTTTAAGTCTGTTTTGGTGAAAGATAAAAGGTCTGTCTAGATTCATGTTTTGGATGAATCTTTCAGATGACCAGTTGTTCCAGCACCATTAGTTGAAAAGGATATCCTTTTTACCATTCAATTGTCTTTGACTTTTGGTCAAAAATCATTTGACTGTATTTATGTGGGTCAATTGCTGGGCCTTCTTTTCCATTCCATTGATTTACTCATCTGTTTCTTCCCCAAAACCACACTGTCTAGATTATCATAGCTTTATGGTAAGTTGTAAAGTTGGAGAGGGTCAGTCCTCTGGCCTTATTCTTCTCCTTCAATATTGTGTTGGCTATTCTGAATCCTTTGCCTTTCCATTCAAACTTTAGGATCAGTTTTTCAGTATTCATTAAATAACTTGCTGGTATTTTCTTTGAGACATCATTGACTATCTAGATCAAATTGGGAAGCATTGACATCTTGAAAATGTTGTCTCCTTGTTATTGACAGAATTGTGTCATTCCTAAAATTCATGTGTGAAGCCCTAACCTCCTGTACCTCATAATGTGACTATATTTAATGACAAGGCATTTAAAAGAGGTAGTTAGGTTAAAATGTTCCTCAATCCAATTTAACTGGTGCTCTTATAAGAAGAGATTAGGACACAGGGACTGAGTTACCAGGGATACACACGTAGAAGAAAGGCCAGGTGAGGACACAGAGATTATGCAGACACCTGAAAGCCANGCTCACAGGTTGTCTTCATTCTGAGTTCATTACAGATATCATTAAAGGCTGTTTTAGCCCTATGGATATACAATCTTAGCAGCAAAGAGAAGTTGATCACTGGGGCCCAGCACATGGGCTGAGCAATTTGCCTTCTGATTTCTATCCAGCTGTGGCAATTTCTTCGCAATATTGCACAAGACAAAAGGTATTTCAAGATCCTGGGAAACAATCTCGGTTTGTCCCTATAAAATTCCACATGGATGCCCAATGGCTGGTCCCAGAATGGAATCAGTGGAACTTGTATTTATTATTCTGCTACTCTCTCCAACATCCAGAAATATGAAATTACTATACCAATAGCTACAGAAAGGGGGGGATTCAAAATAGAATGTAATATAGGAAGACCAGGCTTCCCTGGTAGCTCAGATTGTCAAGAATCCACCTGCAATGCAGAGAACCTGGGTTCGATCCCTGGGTCAGGAAGATCCCCTCAAAGAGGGCATGGCAACCCACTCCAGTATTCTTGCCTGGAGAATCCCATGGACAGAAGAGCCTGGCAGGCTATAGTTCATAGAGTCGCAAAGAGTTGGACATGACTGAAGCAACTTCGCATGCATGTACACAGGAAGACCGCTTGGCCTGACCCCACTAACTTAGAATCCTCAAGGGGCTCAGGTTTAGTTTACTTTCAAGTTATCTGTGAAAGAAAAGTGCTCTGCTAAACAAGTAGGATGGCAAATACTACTACAGGGTGAAGGTTTATTTCATGAAAAGAAAAAAGTTCTTCATGGGTTCTTCAGTTTTCTTATCTGTGTGGTTAACAGTTTTGTGGTCCAATGGTTTACTATTAAAAGGCTTTTTTCTGATCAGGCAAAATGCAAATAGAGAAACACTGTCCTGAACACCCTGCACTGTCAAATGTGTTACTGACTGCTTGGTATCAACATGCCCATGCCCCAGACTCTGATCTGTCTCAGAGCTTGGGTCACTTGTCTTCCCAACTGCTTTGCCATTCTGACTTAGGCATTTGTTCAGTCAACTCTTGAATCTTTCTTTTCTTACTACTTTTTCAATTAATAGATTGATTTTTACAGTGGTAAAATATTTTTACAGTAGTAAAATATAAGAAAAATTGAGCAGAGAATATTGTTTCATTCTCTTAACAGTATATCTCATAGAGCAAAGCTTTTTTTGTTGCTTGGAGGTTTGTTCACTTGTTTTGTTTTTTGGCTGTGCTGGGTCTTTGTTGCTGTGCATGGGGTTTCTCTAGTTGCAGTGAGCTGGGGCTCCTTTCGAGTTGCAGTGCATGGGCTTCTCATTTTCAGTGGTTTCTCTTGTTCCAGAGCGCTGGCTCTGGGATGCTAGTCTCAATAGTTGCAACATGTGGGCTTAGTTGCCCTGTGGCCTGTGGAATCTTCCCAGACCAGGGATCGAACCCATGTCCCTTCCATTGATAGGCAGATTCTTAACTGCTGGACCACCAGGGAAGTCCCAGAGCAAAGTTTTTAATTTTAATAAAGTCCAATTTATTTTTTTTTCCTTTCAAGGGTCATACTTTTAATTTTATATCTAAAAAGATATCACTAAACTCCAAATCACATAGACTATATCCTATGTCATCTTCTAGGAGCTTTATGGTTTTGCTTTTAACACTTAGGTACAAACCATTTTAAGTCTGTTTTGGTGAAAGATAAAAGGTCTGTCTAGATTCATGTTTTGGATGAATCTTTCAGATGACCAGTTGTTCCAGCACCATTAGTTGAAAAGGATATCCTTTTTACCATTCAATTGTCTTTGACTTTTGGTCAAAAATCATTTGACTGTATTTATGTGGGTCAATTGCTGGGCCTTCTTTTCCATTCCATTGATTTACTCATCTGTTTCTTCCCCAAAACCACACTGTCTAGATTATCATAGCTTTATGGTAAGTTGTAAAGTTGGAGAGGGTCAGTCCTCTGGCCTTATTCTTCTCCTTCAATATTGTGTTGGCTATTCTGAATCCTTTGCCTTTCCATTCAAACTTTAGGATCAGTTTTTCAGTATTCATTAAATAACTTGCTGGTATTTTCTTTGAGACATCATTGACTATCTAGATCAAATTGGGAAGCATTGACATCTTGAAAATGTTGTCTCCTTGTTATTGACAGAATTGTGTCATTCCTAAAATTCATGTGTGAAGCCCTAACCTCCTGTACCTCATAATGTGACTATATTTAATGACAAGGCATTTAAAAGAGGTAGTTAGGTTAAAATGTTCCTCAATCCAATTTAACTGGTGCTCTTATAAGAAGAGATTAGGACACAGGGACTGAGTTACCAGGGATACACACGTAGAAGAAAGGCCAGGTGAGGACACAGAGATTATGCAGACACCTGAAAGCCATGAAGAGAGGCCCCAGAAGAAATTAAACCTTGATCTTGGACTTTCAGCCTCTGGAGCTGTGAGAAAATAAATTTCTGTTGTATAAGCCATTCAGTCTTTACTATTTTATTGTGGCAGCCCTAGCAAACTAATACACTCACTATCCATAACACGCACTATCTTTTCACTTATTTAGATCTTTGATATTTTTCATCAAAATTTTGTAGTTTTCCTCGTATGGATCTTGTACGTATTTTGTTAGATTTATACCCAAGTATTTCTTTTTCTGTTTGGTGCTTATGTAAATGATATTGTGTTTTCAATTTCAAGTTCCAACTCTTCATCACTGGCATACAGAAAAACAATTGATTTTTTTGTATCCTGCCTTGCATCCTGATACTTTACTATAATGGCTATTACTTCCTAGAGTTTTCCTTCTTTTGTTGGCTCTTTGAGATTTTCTATATAAGTAATCATGTCATCTATGAACAAAGTGAGTTTTATTTCTTCCTTCACAGTCTGCATACGTGTTAATTTCCTTTTCTTGTCTTATTGCTAAGCTTCCAGTACTGCATTGGATAGGGAGTGATAAGAGGACATCCTTGCCTTCTTACTGATCTTAGTGGAAAAGCCTGTAGTCTCTCATCATTAGTTATGTAGACAACATATGGTTGGGTCTTAGGGTTTCTGTTTTTTTGTTTTTTTTTTTGAACCTACTCTGCAGTCTGTCTTTTAATTGGTGGTAGAGTTAGTGTTAGTCAATGATATTTAAAGTAATTATTGATATAGTTGGATTAATATCTACCATATTTATTGTATGCTTTTGAAGTCAGTACTTTTGTTTTTTGTTTCTTTTTTCCATTTGTATTTGTCCTCTCCAGTTTTAACTGAACATTTTATATGATTTCACTTTCTTTCCTCTCTTAACCTATCAATTAAGATGGTTAATTTTATGTGTCAACTTGACTAGGCCACTGGGTCCCCAAATACTTGATGAAAGATTATTCTGGGTATGTTCATGAGAGTGTTTATGGATGAAATTAACATAAAATCACTAAATGGGCCAAGTAGATTGCCTTCCCCAGTGTGAATAGGCTTCATCCAGTCTGTTGAAAGCCTGAATAGAAAAAAGATTGAGCAAAAGACAATTCACTCTCTCTACTTGATGGTCTTGAGGTGGGACATTGGTCTTCTGCCTTTGGACCTGGACTGGAAATTATACCATTGACTCTGCAGGTTCTCAGGCTTTCAGACTCAGACTGGAACCTATCAATGGCCCTCCGGAGTCTCCAGATTACAGATCTTGGGACTTCATGGTCTTGCATGAGCCTATTCCTTGTTTACACTCATAAACATATCCTATTGACTCTAATTTTGGAGAACTCTGACTAATACATCAATTACAGTTCTCTTTTAAATCGTTATTAGTGATTTCCCTAGAGCTTACATTATACATTTATAACTAGCCCAAGGCCACTTTCAAATAGCACTGTACCACCTCACAGGTAACACAAATACCTTTTAATAGAGGATTCTCAACTTCTCTCTCCTACCCTGAGACACTTCTGTCATTCATTCAATTATCCATAAATTGGAATCTCCAAATATATGTTACTATTATTATTTTGAACAAACTGCTCCTTTCAGGGGGAGGGGTGGGCACATTGCATGGTTTGTAGGATCTCAGTTCCCTGACCAGGGACTGAACATGGGCCATGGTAGTGAAAGCCCACGGTCCAAACCACTAGCCCTCCAGGAAACTTCTGAAAAAACTACTTCTGTTAGAATATTCAACACTGTGTGTGACAAGTTGAAAAATGGATGAACAACTTGTGAGAGGTTTTGTCAGTAATGACAGCAAGTGAGCTAGAATTACTTGTACTTACACGGCTAAATCTCAAAGACAAGTAAGTTCTAAGAGCCAGTTGCATGCACCACATAAAAAAAATTAATTCAAAATGAATTAAAGACCTAAATTTAAGATCTAAACTTATAAAGTCCCTGGAAGAAAACAAGGGAAAACTTCATGACCTTGGATTTGTCAAGGATTTCTTGGATATGACACCAAAAACATAGGAAACAAAAATAAGACAAATGAGATCACATTAAACTTAAAATTTTCCATACAGTAAAGGAAACAAAGAACAGAGTGAAATAATAATCTACAGATAGGAGAAAAATATTTGCAAACTATGTATCTGGTAATAGTTTAGCATCCAGAATATAGAAAGAATTCCTACAATTCAATAAAGCAAACAAATAATCCAGTTAAAAAATGGACAAATGACTTGAATAGATACTTTCCCAAAGAAGACAAATGCCCAACAAGCACACGAGAAGTTGCTCAACATCACTAACCATCAGGGAAACACAAATCAAAACTACAATGGGATTTCCTCACACCCATTCGGAGAACCAGAATTTAAAAAATAAAAATAAAAACAGAAAACAAGTGTCAGTGAGAATAAGGAGAAATTGTAACCCTTGTGCAGTGTTAATGGGAATGTAAATTGGTGCAGTTGCTATGGAAAACAGTATGGAGGCTCCTCAAAAAGTTAAAAATAGAAGTTATAATGTGATCCAACAACCCACTTCTGAGTATACACCCAAAAGAATTGAAAGTAGGATCATGAGAAGATATTTGCGCCCGTATATTCATAGCAGCATTATTTACAATAACCAAGATGCGAAAGCAACCTAAATGTCCATCAATGGATGAAAGCATAAATAAAATGTGGTCCATCCACACAGTGGAGTGTTACTCAACCTTGAAAAGCAAGGAGATTCTGATACCTACTACTAATACATGGATGAAATTTGGGGACATGCTGCTCAGTGAAATAAAGCCAGTGACAAAAAGACAAGTTGTTGAATCATCTCCTCATTCTCACTGACACTTGTTCTCTGGTTCCATTTCTGAGTATCTGTTCAGAGAATGTAGGGAGATGGCTGCCTAGGGTTGGAAGACGAGGAGGTGAGGAGTCACCGGGTGTAGAGTTTCAGTCATTCAGGATGAAGGGATTCTGGGGATTTATTACACAACAACATGTGGGCTGCTGACAATATTGTATTGTACACTTGGAAATTGTTGGGAGAGTAAGTTTCATGTTGTATTTTTTGGCCACAGTGTTTCTTAAAAAGCCAAATGCAGAATCCTATGTACAGTAGAAAATCATTTAAAGGAAGTTTAAAAGCACAAAAGAGTATCACATATGACTGCTCAATAGACGCATGTCGTAAAAATGTTAAGGCGAGCATGAGAAGTAGAAACATAAATCGGGGGGTAGCAATGGCCTCTGGGGAAAGAATTACAGCCCTACGGTCAGGTTTCTAGTGGACAATTGTGTCTTATTTCTGTTTCTTAAGATCTGGAGTGAACTGGGAAAACTTACTTAGGATGTGTTTTTTAAGTTTCCCTACATTTCTTTTTTTTGAGAAAACTGATCATTTAAAATGGGAATCTAGCCTCGCCTTCCTGTTCTTTTCTCCAGAATCACTGATCTGGCGAGTCTGCTGGCTTTCCTGGGCAGACTGAGCTGGTTTCTTTCTGCCTTTGTCAGTGTGATGGAGAGTTGGCATGCACTTGTGATTACTAGACCTGATTCCTGAATTTATTTATGTCACAGGCCAAAATAATTATCCCTTCCAGAGGGCGACATCCTGGCTCTGGAAGGTCTTGGAATTAGGCTCTTGGAAGCCCTGGTCGCACACACAGGGCCCTGCTCACCTGGACAGCACTGGGGCACCCGCCCTCAGTGAACAGAAAGAAGCACTGGGAACACTTCACCCCAGGGGCCCACTCTACCTAATGGCCCCCTTGCTGCCAAGACCAGTCAGCTGTCAAGGAATGGGGTGACAGTCAGAGGGGCAACACTCCTTTTGCTAGAGAGCTGAGCCTGAGCTGTATAATCCCCTATCAGAGTCAAATAAACCCCAATACACATCCAACCTGTCCGTCTCTATTTCCCCCAAGGACCACATGTTAGCCAAGGTAACTCCAGGTCAAGCTCAGGACTGGGATATGATTTAAGGAAGAGCCAAATTCGGTGCCAGCACAGCCCCTGATGCCCTGTTCCCCTCAGAGTCCCCTGATCATTTAATCACTCATGCCTGCCTGAANCCGTCTCTATTTCCCCCAAGGACCACATGTTAGCCAAGGTAACTCCAGGTCAAGCTCAGGACTGGGATATGATTTAAGGAAGAGCCAAATTCGGTGCCAGCACAGCCCCTGATGCCCTATTCCCCTCAGAGTCCCCTGATCATTTAATCACTCATGCCTGCCTGAACGTGGTGAAGCTTCCACGAAAACCTCCATCAAAGGATGACTCCATGAAATGATGGGTCTTCACAGCTCCTGGGCTGGGGACCCTGTGGAGATTCAAGGAGACTGAGGAAGCTCCATGCCCTTCCCCAGACCTGGCTGTCCCCTGAGTTCTATCTTTTTATAATAAACCAGTGGTCTAGAAAATAAAGTGCTTCTCTGAGTTCCATGAACTGCTCTAGCAAGGGGTGGTTTGTTGGAAGCTCCTGTCTCTATAGGCCATTGGTCAGAAGCCCAGGTAACAATCTGGGGTTTGCAATTAGCATCTAAAGGGGATAGGTGCTCTCTTGTGGGGCTGAGCCCTCCACCTGTGGGGTCTGAGGTTCTTTCCAGGTAGACAGAGTTAGAACTGAGCTGAACTGTTGGATAGCCAGCTAGGGTTGGAAAACCCCTGAACATACCAGAAATGGGTGCAAGAACAATACTATTTATGCAAACTTTTAAAACAAATATTATATTATTTATATAATTCCTGCAATACTTAAAACATAAGATAAAGTGATATACACCAAATTCATACCAAGTGTTGCCTCTGGGGAGAGGGTGAGAAGAGAGGTCTTTAATGAAGAAAGTAATTACATTAATTAAAAGGTTAACAGGGGCCTTGAGCTGTCTATGCCCTGGTTTTATTCCAGACATATAAGAAGCAAATATAGCAGGCCGTTAGCATCTGTTATTCCAGGGGTGAGTACCTCAGGATTTGTTACAATATTCTTTGTCCTGTCCCCCATGTTTAATTATTTTTTTT
>SJYA01011223.1:0-12863 GCA_006410615.1 Neotragus moschatus
TCATGTAGTGTTGAAGCCTGGCTTGGAGAATTTTGAGCATTACTTTGCTAGCATGTGAGATGAGTGCAATTGTCTGATAGTTTTAGTATTATTTTTCATTGGCTTTCTTTTTGATTGGAAGGAAAACTGACATTTTCCATTCCTGTGACCACTTCTGAGTTTTCCAAATTTGCTGGCATATTGATTGTAGTAGTTTAATGGCATCTTCTTTTAGGATTTGAAATAGCCCTACTGTACTTCCAACATAATATACCTCAAAATAATAGAAGCTGTATATGGCAAATGAACAGCAAACATTATCTTCAATTGTGAAAAATTGAAAATATTTCCCCTAAAATCAGGAACAAGAAAAGGGCACCCACTCTCACCACGACTATTCAGCATAGTTTTGCAAGTCCTGGCCACAGGAATTAAAGATGGAAAAGAAATAAAAGAAATCCAGTTTGGAAAAGAAGTAAAATTTTCACTGTTTACAGATGACATATTCTCTACATAGAAAACCCTAAAGACCTGACCAGAAAATTACTAAAGTTAATCAATTAATATAGTAAAGTGGAAAGATATAAAATTAATATACAGAAATCCCTTGCACTTTTATACACTGACAATGAGGAAATGGAAGATAATTAAGGAAAAAATCTCATTCACCATTGCAAGGAAAAAAATAAAATACTTGGGAATAAATTTACCTAAAGAAATAAAAGACCTATACATAGAAAGCTATAAAATATTGATGACAGAAATGAAGGATGATCCACATAGATGGAGAAACGCACCATGTTTGTGCACTGGAAAAATTAATATAGTGAAAATGAGTATATCACCCCCCGAAAAAAATCTATAGATTCAACACAATCCTTATGAACCTACCAATGATATTTTTCACAGAACTAAGACAAATAATTTCACAATTTGTAAGGAAACACAAAAAAGCTCGAATAACCCAATCAATCTTGAGAAAGAAGAATGGAACTAGAAGAATCAACCTGCCTAACTTCAGACCACAGTACATAGCTACAGTCATCAAAACATTAAGTTACTGGCACAAAGAGAGAAATATAGATAAATTGCACAAAATAGAAAGCCCAGAGGTAAATCCATGCACTTTGGACACGTTATCTTTGATAAAGAAGGCAAGGATATACAATGGAGAAAAAACAGTCTCTTTAACAACTGGTGCTAGGAAAACTGGTCAATCACCTATAAAAGAATGAAACTAAAACACTTTCTAACACTATATACCAAAATACACTCAAGGTGGATTAAAGATCTAAATGTAAGACCAGAAACTATGAAACTCTTAGTGGAAAACATAGGCAGGTCACTCTCTGACGTAAGTTACAGCCAGATCCTCTATGACCCACCTCCCAGAGTAATGGAAACAAAAATAAACAAATGGGACCTAATTAAACTTAAAAGCTTTTGCACAACAAAAGAAACTCTAAGCAAGGTGGAAAGACAGCCTTCAGAATGGGAGAAAATAACAAACAACTGACAAAGAATTAATCTCCAAAACATACAAACAGTTCATGCAACTCAATACCTGAAAAATAAATGATCCAAAGAAAAACTGGGCCAAAGAACTAAACAAACATTTCTCCAAAGAATCATACAGATGGCTAACAAACAGATGAAAAGATATTCAACATCACTCATTATCAGAGAAATGCAAATGTAAACCACAATGAGATACCATCTCATGATGGTCAGAATGGCTGCCATAAAAATGTATTTGCCAACTGAGTTTTCAGGGAAACCCATAAAAATGTCTGCAAACAGCAAGTGCAGTGTGAAGTGTGAAGAAAAGGGAACACTTTTTCACTGGTTATAGGAACGCAGACTAGTACAGCCATTATGGAGAACAGTGTGGAGGTTCCTTAAAAAAAAAAAAAAAAAAAAAAAAAAAAAATAGAGTTAATCATATGGCCCAGCAATCCCACTCCTGGGCATATATCTGGAGAAAAACCCAATTCAAAAAGATATGTGCACCCCAGTGTTCACTGCAGCACTGTTTATAAATAGCCAGGACATGGAAACAGCCTAAATGTCAGTCAATGGATGAATGGATAAAGATGTGGTACATAAATAAAATGGAATATTGAAAAGTGAAAGTGANCTTTGGGGCATACACATCAAAGAAACCAAAATTGAAAGAGACTAATGTACCACAAAGTTTATTGCAACACTGTTTACAGAAGCTTAGACATGGAAGCAACCCAGATGTCCATCGCCAAACAAATGGATAAGGAAGCTGTGGTACATATACACAATGTGATATTACTCAGCTATAAAAAAGAACACATGTGATTCAACTTTAGTTAGGTGGATGAAACTGGAGCCTATTATACAGAGTTAAGAAAGTTAGAAAGAGAAACAGCAATAAAGTGAAAGAAAGAAAGAAAGTGAAATCGCTCAGTCATGCCCAACTCTGCGACCCCATGGACTGTAGCTTACCAGGCTCCCTGGGCCATGGGATTCTCCAGGGAAGAATACTGGAATAGGTTGCAGTTTCCTTCTCCAGGGGATCTTCCTGACCCAATGACTGCACACAAGTCTCCTGCATTACAGGCAAACGCTTTAACCTTTGAGCTACCAAGGAAGCTAATACAGTACATTATTGCATATATATATGGAATTTAGACAGATGGTAACAATGACCCTATGTACAAAATAGCAAAAGAGACACAGATGTCAAGAACAGAATTTTGGATTATGTGGGAGAAGGCGAGGTTGGGATGCTTTGAAAGAATACCACTGAAACATGTATATTATCATATGTAAAATAGATGGGCAGTGTAAGTTTGATGCATAAAGCATTATACTCAAAGTCAGTTCTCCAGACGGATAGGGCTGTGGGGAAAGTAAGAGGGGAGTTCAGAATAGAGGAACATGTGTAGCTGTGACTGGTTCATGTTGATGTATGATTTAAAAAAAATAAGTGTAAAGTAATTAGCCTCCAATTAAAATAAATTAATTAATTTAAATAAGAAACCAATTACCAGAAGAAATCTGGGAAAAAATCTCAAAGATATAAATATTAAACAACTTTAATCTTACAATGTTACTAAATCTTAAAATATTACTAAGAAAATGGATCAAGGAATATATCAGAGGAAGTAAAATATACCTCAAGATAATTGAAAGTAGTAACACATCTTTACAAAATCTATGGAATACAACAAAGCAGTTCTAAGAAATAATTCAAGCCTATCATAAGAAATAAGAAAAATTTTGAACGACCTAACTTGCCACCTAAAGTAATGAAATAAATAAAAATAAAACCAAACCTCAAAGTTGGTGAAAGAAAGGAAATAATAAGAGCAGAAATAAATGGAACACAATTTTAAAAAAGGAAAGAAAAATAAAAAGTCAGTGAAGCTAAAAAATAGTTTCCTGGTGCCTGCCAGGCAGGAGAATCTATAGATAGACCGACTTAGCAGTTCCCAACCATATTAAGACTTTAGCACTATATTGAACTGAACTGAACTTCTGTTCATGAATTTGTTTCCAATATGTCCACATATCCAACTCAGGTTGACATGCTTCCTTTCCAGCCAGGGGACTGAGTCCTCCTCAGGTCTGGGGAGAGCAAGGATCTGAATATCAGCTTGCTGCCAAGCAGACAGGACTTTACAAGGTTCTTCTGGATCACTCAGTTCAGTTTCAGTTCATTCACTCAGTTGCGTATGACTCTTTGCGACCCCATGAATCACAGCACGCCAGGCCTCCCTGTCCATCACCAACTCCCGGAGTTCACTCAATCCTCTGCTAAATGAAGTCAAGTTCATGGATTCATCAAACCCAAGTAAAATTCATTCCTCCAGAAACTGAAAGAAACAAAGAAATGCAGACTTGGTCTTGTTAGCCATTAGAACAACTTAAGTTGCTCCTTTGAGTCAAGACACTTACAAGACAAATAATGACAATTTTTTTTCCTTCCATTTTTAGTTTTACTATGCTTGTGACAGCCACTTGTTTGGAAAGAAATACTTTAATCAAGCAATATCATAGAGCTGAGCATTCTGGTTACTCTCATTCCAAGTAGTGCACTTTCCATATACGTTCAATGAGTGTCTAAGTGATAATAAATGGCCTAATCAAACATTTCATACCCTGCTTAGGACTCTGGAATATTTCTATTCTCAGTTTGAAGGTTCATTACCCACAGAATTGTTGAAAGTTCATCTACAGTGGGGAATAGTAACAGAATAAATATTCTTACTCCATACTGGATATGATCTTTTAGCCCTAACCTATTTTCTCTGTTGCCTGTGCTTAGCCTTTCTCAGTCTGTGCCTTTGTAAAGAAAACTTGAGATATACAGGACAGCTCATTCTCAATGCTGTGACTTTTAAAGGTATAATACACTTCATTCAGATAGAAATAAAAAAGCAACAGAACATAGAATGAACATTGTTACCAGACTTACTTGGACAGATGCAAAAAATAATTATCACATCTCCTAGGTGTTGAGATCTGACTCGCATGAAAAAGTCTGTACAACCAGATACATTCCATCCCCTTTTAGTATAAAAAGAAACTGAATTCTAATTCATGTAACATGATCCAACCTAACACCTCATTTCTTGATTTATTGGCCTGTTGGACAGTGATCAGAATAAGCTCAGATGTGTTAACATTCACAAAACTAAGAGGCATATATCATGGAACCAGAATTAAAATTTAAAGTCTACTCATTAAAAAATTTTCTTAGTTTCAGAAGGAAACCATTATAGCAATTGTAAATGTTAAAAAATTGAATTAATGACTCACTTGGCTTCCCTGGTAGCTCGGATGATAAAGGATCCACCTGCAGTGCAGTAGACCCCAGTCTGATCCTTGGATTGGGAAGATCCCCTGGAGGAAGACATGGGAACCCACTCCAGTATTCTTGCCTGGAGAATCCCCATGGACAGAGTGGCCTGGTGGGCTGCAGTCCATGGGGTCACAGAAAGTCAAACATGACTGAATGAGTAAGTACAACAATGATTCATTCAAGTGAGAAATAAAACGGCAAAGTGAAATGTTTAGAAAGGTGCTGTTTTGGTTTTGTGATCTATATTTATATCACTATATATAGCAGTCTTCCTCCATATGAAAAATGCCTATGGAAACTTGGAGAATCAGAGCTTCATTCACTTATTTGTGTCTCTAATGAAAAGAATTTCCCCAAATCCAAATATAATCTTATACTATGTTATCTATTGTTAAATTAAATGAATAATTAAAGTCAACCAAATTAAGTAACAGGAGGACCAAATAAATTTGTTCTAAATATAGATTAAGTGAGAATAGCTTTCTAAGGATATTACATATAGAACAATCTAACAAATATCTTTTTGCTTCATGAGGAAGCATAATGAGTTGTTCATGCAAAGGAAGTCAGCAGGTGTGCATATAGGCTCACTGTTCATGAACACTGTAATTAAGAATAGATGAAAATATGGAATATTTTGTCAGTTGTTTGTGCTACTGTCTTATTTTTATTTTCTAGTTTTTGTTTGCTTTAGATGGTGAGGTGGTGAGAATATAAACATTTCTCTGGAGGTATTGTGTCATGAAGAGTGTATATTCATTTGAAATCTTATTTTGCATTTATAGACATAAGAAAATCCATCACATTTTTATTCCTGTTTTTGATTTCTCATTTTTTATTGTAGTGGTCAGGAAAACATGCTTGACATAACTTCTATCCTCTTAAATGTGTTGAAAGTTTCTTTTGTGTGTGTGTCCTAGCATGTGATCTCTCCCAGAGAAAGCTCCATGTGCACTTGAAAAGAATGAACATTTTTCTGTTGGATAGAAAGAACAGGCGATCTGAACTGACACTTCCCCAAAGAAGAATGTGGATGTTCAATAAGTACATGAAAAGATGCTCAGCATCTTTATTTATTAGAGAAATGCAAATAAAAACTACAATAAAGTATCACTTCACACCTGTGTGAAGAGCTTTAGATAAACAGTTTTTAAATAGCAAATGTAGGCTAAGACGTGGAGAAAAGAAAGTACTATTTATCTGTTGGTGAAAATGTAAATTGGTGCAGCCAGTATGAAAGAGAGTATGGAGCTTTCTTAAAAAGTTAAGAACAGAAATGCTATGTACTTCAGCAACTCCACTTCTGCATATATATTTTAAAAATGATAACACTCATTCTAAACCAAATATACACTCAATGTTCATAAAGTGTTCTTTATAATAACCAAGATATGGAAACCACCTAAGTGTACACCAGCATATGAATGGACAAAGAAAATGTGGTATATATACACCATGAAGTGTTACTTAATCATAAAAAGAATGAAATAATGTCATTTGCAACAATGAGTCTAGTGGGTCTAGTGGTTATTATGCCTAGTGAAATAAGTCAGACAGAGAAAGGTAGCATATTCTATGCTACCTTTATATTGAAAACCTAAAAAATAAAACAAATAAATGTTTATAACAAAAATGTAGAACCATAGATATAAAGAATAAACCAGCAATTATCAGTAGGAGATGGAAGGGGGGCAAGATAAGAATATGGGGTTAAAAGATACAAGCTACTGTGTAGAAAGTAAATGAGCAACAAGAATATATTGCACAGCAATGGGAAATATAACTTATTTTATAATAACATTAACTGCATTAAAATCTAAAAAAATTAAATCACTGTTTTGTATATCAAAGACTAATATTATAAATTCACTATACTTCAATAAAATAAAAAGAAAATATAGCACAGTGCTTGCCATAAATTGAATTATGTCTCTTTCCCTAATTTCCTGTGTTGAATCCATAACCCCAAGACTGATGTTATTTGCAGAGAGGTCTCTGGGAAAATAATTTGGTTCTGCTGAAATAATAATGGTGGGGTTCTTCTGATTGTAGTAGTGTTCTTATAAGAAGTGACACAAGCTAACTAATCATATGATGAACAGTCTCCCTCTCCCTTTCTCTCTCTCTGTCTCTCTGTGTTTGTGTGTGTGTGCATGTGATATTAGGAATATTGAGAAGCTGGCCTTCTGAAACTCAGAAAGAACACTCTCACAAGAACTCAAACATGCTGACACCCTGACGTAGGATCTCCACACCCCAAACTTTGAGAAAATAAATTTCTATTGCTTAAGCCACCCAATCTATAGTGTTTTATTATGTCAACTCATGATGTGGTATTAAAAAGTGAGTGGTGATTTATCAAACACCTAAAAAAAATGTTATTTAGGTTGGTCATAACTTTCCTTCCCAGAAGTAAGTGTCTTTTAATTTCATGGCTGCAGTCACCATCTGCAGTGAGTTTGGAGCCCAGAAAAATAAAGTCTGACACTGTTTCCATTGTTTTCCCATCTATTTCCCATGAAGTGATCGGACCGGATGCTATGATCTTCGTTTTCTGAATGTTGAGCTTTAGGCCAACTTTTTCACTCTCCTCTTTCACTTTTATCAAGAGGCTCTTTAGTTCCTCTTCACTTTCTGCCATAAGGGTGGTGTCATCTGCATATCTGAGGTTATTGATATTTCTCCAGGCAATCTTGATTCCAATGTGTGCTTCTTCCAGCCGGGCATTTCTCATGAAGTACACTAAATATAACTTAATTAAGTTGGGTAATAATATATAGCCTTGATGTTCTCCTTTTCTTATTTGGAACCAGTTTGTTATTCTATGTCCAGTTCTAATTGTTGCTTCCTGACATGCATAAACGCAGGTCAGGTGGTCTGGTATTCCCATTTCTTTCAGAATTTTCCACAGTTTATTGTGATCCACAAAGTCAAAGGTTTTGGAATAGTCAATAAAGCAGAAATATGTTTTTCTGGAACTCTTTTGCTTTTTTGATGATCCAGCAGATGTTGACATTTTAATCTATGGTTCCTGTGCCTTTTCTAAAACCAGCTTGAACATCTGGAATTTCACAGTTCATGTATTGCTGAAGCCTAGCTTGAGAATTTTGAGCATTACTTTACTAGCCTGTGATCAAGACCATCCCCATGGAAAACAAAAGCAAAAAAGCAAAATGGCTTTCTGAGGAGGCCTTAAAAATAGCTGTGAACAGAAGCGAAGTGAAAAGCAAAGGAGAAAAAAAAGAATGATATTCCCATTTGAATGCACATTTCCAAAGAATAGCAAGGAGATATAAGAAAGCTTTCCTCAGAGATCAATGCAAAGAAGTAGAGGAAAACAACAGAAAAGACTAGAGATTTTTTCAAGAAAATTAGGGATACCAAGGGTACATTTCATGCAAAGATGGGCTCAATAAAGGACAGAAATGATATGCACCTAACAGAAGCAGAGGATATTAAGAGGTGGCAAGAATACACAGAATAACTGTCCAAAAAATATTTTCACGACCGAGATAATCACAATGGTGTGATCACTCACCTAGAGCCAGACATCCTGGAATGTGAAGTCAAGTGGGCCTTAGAAAGCAAAACTACAAAGCTAGTGGAGGTGATTGAATTCCAGTTGTGCTATTTCAAATCCTGAAAGATGATGTGGTGAAAGTGCTGCATTCAATATGCTAGCAAATTTGGAAATTTCAGCAGTAGCCTCAGGACTGGAACAATCAGTTTTCATTCCAATCCCAAAGAAAGGCAAGCCAAAAGATTTATCATGTAGTTNACAAAGCTAGTGGAGGTGATTGAATTCCAGTTGTGCTATTTCAAATCCTGAAAGATGATGTGGTGAAAGTGCTGCATTCAATATGCTAGCAAATTTGGAAATTTCAGCAGTAGCCTCAGGACTGGAACAATCAGTTTTCATTCCAATCCCAAAGAAAGGCAAGCCAAAAGATTTATCATGTAGTTGAGCCTTATATTTATTTCTTGATAATTATGAAGTCATCTGGCTAATGACTTCTGAATTTTAACTTGTGGGAAAAAAACAATAAAAATTCAGCTCTTGTTTCACTAATTCTTTCCATTTGGGGGAAGGGGAATCCTTTATGACCTTTCTGATCTTTATTTCCTTCCTTCTATTGATTTTGGGCTTTGTTCTTCTTCATTTAATTCCTTTAGATGGTAGGTGAGGTTGTTTATTTGAGATGTTTCTATTTTACGAAGTAGGTCTCTATCATTATAAAATTCCTTCTTAAAAGTTCTTTTGCCACATCCCCTGCTTTATGAAAAGTTGTGTTTTTACTTTCATTTGTCTCAAGGAATTTTCTGATTTTATATTTGATCTCTTCATTGACCCAATGCTTTTATAGTAGCATGTTGTTTATTCTCCACGTTGGTTCTTTTCCCTTTTTTCTTTATTTACTTGATTTCTAGTTTCATACCATTGTTTGGAACAAAAATGCTTGTATACTTTCTATCCTCTTACAATTATTCAAGCTTGTTTTCTGACCTAACATGTGATCTATCGTCACAAAGATTTCTTGTGCACTTCAAAAGAATATTTATTCTGCTGTTTTTGCATGGAATGTCTTATAGATCTTTATTAAATTCAACTAGTCTAATATGCCATTTATGATCACTGCTCCTTTTAAACTTTCTGTATGGTTGTCCTTGGATGTAAGTGGGTTGTTAAAGTCATCTACTATGAATGTATTATTGCCAATTTCTCCCTTTATGTCTATGCATATTTGCTTTATATATTTAGATGCTCCATTTTTGGTGCATATATGTTAATTATTATAGTCTTTTATTTGTTTATCCCTTTATCACTGTATAATGCCCTTCTTTATCTTATTTTGTTGTTGTTGTTATAAGACTTTGTTTTAAGTATATTCATTAGCCATCCTATATATTTTGATTAGAGCATTTAGTTCATTGATATTTGACGTGATTATTGATAGGTGTGTATTTATAGCTATTTATTTTATGTTTTCTCATTGTTTGTGTAGTTCTCCATTTTATTTATTTTTTACCTTTAGTTTATTCCCTTGAGATTTGATTATTTGTTTTAGTGATATGCTTGTCTTCCTTTCTCTCTAGTTTTTTTTTTGGGGGGTATTTTATTTACTCTTACTGTGGGATCAATATATGTTAGCTTAATAACTATAGCTACATGTTTTAAGCTGATATTCATTAAAATTTAAAAACATTCTAAAATATCAACATTTTTTATTCCTCTCCCCTTTCATTTTCTGTTTTGCTATTATATTTTACATCTTCCATTTTTTGTGTCAATTATTTATTGTGTTATAGTCGTTTTTATATTTTGTGTCTTTCAATATTTGTACTAGCTTATTCAAGTGGTTAATCATCAGCCTTTACCAGTGGGATTTTTCACTTTCTATACATTCTCATCTTTGTTATAGCTTTCCTTTTTCAGACAGTTGTTCTTTTGTTGCAAATTGTGTCTGACTCTTTGTGACTGCATGGACTGTAACCCACCAGATTCCACATTCCTTGGGATTTTCCTAGGCAAAAATGGATTTTCATTTCCTTCTCCAGGGATCTTTCTGACCCAGGGACTGAACCTACATCTCCTGCATCGCAGGTGGATTCTTTACCACTAAAAATGGCCTCCACATAGGGAAGGCACTTTAGCAATTCTCTTACTATTGGCTCAATATTGAGAAACTATTTTTGATTTTCTTTATTTCTTTTTTTTTTCTTTTTTGCCATTGTTGTCTGAGAAGTCTTTAACTCTCCTTCCATTCTGAATGAAAACTTTGCCTCATAGATTGTCCTAAGTTGCAGATTATTTTTTCTTTTCAGTACATTGAATATATAATGCCACTTCCTTCTGGCCTGCAAATTTTCTGCAAAAAAAATCATCTGATACCTTTATGGGAGTCCTCTTGTATGTGGCTGTTAGTTTTTCTCTTGCCACCTTCTGCAAGTTTAAGTCTAGGCCCTGAGCTTAATTTCTGGAGACTTTTGCCACTTGTGGAAATATCTCTCAGATTTAGTCCCCCCCCCCTTTTTTTTTTAACAATAGAGAAAAGAGTAGTTTTCACAAGGTTAAAGAAATCATTGCATGACTGTCAATAAAAATCCATGTAAATATTTCTTCATTTTCATTGATTTCCTAGTGTCAGAGTTTGTTATAGAAGATTGGATACTTTGAAGATTGGATACTTTTAATAGCTTAATTTCCCCATATTTTAAGAACACAATTATTGAACATTGACTTTCACCCTTATGAATTGCTAGCTACATAAACTTAAATAACTCAGAATTTTTTCTTCTAGCAATGTGTCGTATAAAATATTATCCTTTATTCCACTATCCACTGTTATAACATTTTCAATTTATGTTATACCCTTAACATTTTTCATGCCATTGAATTTGTTTCTTTTATAGTATTAAATAATAGAACACAAAGATGTCACATTATTTAATCAATGATTCCTGATAATATAATTGTTTTCATATTTTCAATGTTATAAGCAAAATTTTAATGAATCTTTGAGGCTAAACATATTGAAATATAATTCTTAACATATTCTTAATGCAATTGATGTCTTAGTTTGTTCAAATAAAGTTTTGACATTTATCTGTTTTATTTTTATTGTTTAATGAATAAGAAAGTCCATGAGATTAGATCCAGACATTATAGGTCATCTTAAAAACAGTGTTCTTATTGTCACTAAAATTTAAGTACTACATGATTGATATTGTGCTTCTCTTATGGCTCAGCTGGTAAAGAATCTGCCTACAATCTGGAGACCTGGGTTCAATCCCTGGTTTGGGATGATCCCCTGAAGAAGGGAATGGCTACCCACTCCAGTATTCTGGCCTGGAGAGTTCCATGAAATATATAGTCCAGGGAGATCACAAAGAGTCGCATACAACTGAGTGACTTTCACTTTCCTTCACTGACTGATATTAGTTACTTAATTGAATTCATCAAGCAGTTTCCAAATACCTATTAAATATAATTGAAATATTAAATAGACAAATTGCTATTTCAAAGACAGTGAATGAATGAGCCAATTTAAGAAGTACTCACAATCTTCACATTTTTAAAATTCAAATGTAAATGCTAGTTTTCTCTGTGCATGATATAGTGTGTCTCATGGATATGAAGTAAAAAGAAAACATGCTAGATGAGACTGAAGGCACATTGTAATTTTCCAGTAATTTAGTTTGGTCACGTTTTTGCTTAAATTTAGACCTGGTACATCAGGATTGTGATCAATAAAGAAATGACAAGTATTCTTGCTAAATTCTAGGTATTACTGCGAAGATTTTTGGAAGAAACAAACTAACCACATCCTAGTTTCTTTTGCTCAATAAGCATATTTTAAGATATTCCATGATATGCCTCAACAAGCCACTGCTTCATTTCTTCTTATATAATTTTGACAGAACTGTTTGGAAAATCAGTGCTTCAGGACTATGTTTAGATTTACTGCTGAATCCAATTACTATGTATTATTATAAAAAGAATCAAAATGAATATTGATGGTCCTTGTTTTCTGAGCATGTAATTGGTAACTCCAAATATAAATATTTTTTAATGGCATAATTTATTACTTTTATAGAAAAGGAAAAAGAAATAAGATTTTTAGTATGGAACAATAAACAACTTTCATATAAACAAAGTTCTTAAAAAATAAATGCAATGCTGATTGATGCACAATTCAGACCAAAAGTGCTTTAAACAGCTCTGATTAATAATACTTTCCGAAGATTGCATGAGAGAATATTGTCATGCAAAAATGAAAAAAAATAGTTGTTAGGGATGTCTGTTTAAACTTTTTGTGTATGTCTCAACTGCATGTATAATTTTCAAAAAGATTGGAAAACACAGATTTGGCTTATGGGTCAAAGCTGTTCCTTCCCATTCATTTATTGTAGTCTAAGCCTTTGACTGTGTGGATCACAATAAACTGTGAAAAATTCTGAGAAAGATGGGAATACCAGACCACATGACCTGCCTCTTGAGAAATCTGTATGCTGGTCAGGAAGCAACAGTTAGAACTGGACATGGAAC
>SJYA01011226.1:0-12609 GCA_006410615.1 Neotragus moschatus
TTTTTTTCCCGTAAATAATTACATAAGAAAAAAGAATTGATGCAGAGGGGAACAAGTTAAGAGTTTATGAAAACATTTAATGAAATAAATTTATACTTTCTAATATTAAAAAAAGATGCCATTCTGAAAAAAAAAAATGGGACTTACCACTGATACGTAGAAGTATGAGATTACTATCCAGGATATTTTACAAAGAAATCATTACAGTAATATTGGTAGAATATACAAATATGAAAATAAAATATTTTTTAAACTTATTTATTAATTGAAGGATAATTGCTTTACAGNAAGATGCCATTCTGAAAAAAAAAAATGGGACTTACCACTGATACGTAGAAGTATGAGATTACTATCCAGGATATTTTACAAAGAAATCATTACAGTAATATTGGTAGAATATACAAATATGAAAATAAAATATTTTTTAAACTTATTTATTAATTGAAGGATAATTGCTTTACAGCATTTTGTTTTGCTCTGTCAAACATAAACATGAATCAGCCATAGGTGTATACACGTCACCTCCCTTCCAAACCTCCTTCCCATCTATCTCCAAAGTGAATGACAGATATTTTATACAATCTGAATGTCATTAATTTAAAAGGATCGGAGAAGTAGAATTAACACAAATCCTGTTTTATAGCACAGATTTAATAATTTCATTATCTCCCTTCTTTCATAATAGCGCCACTGCGACATGAAATGGGAAGAAATTTCTCAAAGAAATTTGCTTCTGGAAAGAAAACAGCATATCTAGAATTGACACTTATTTCTCAGAAATGATTGTCTAAGGAATCATTTAAACACTCAGTTCTCCTGAGAATGGCTCATTTGCATGTACTTAGCTGTGACCTTGCCTGAGGGCACACAGGTTACTGGGCAAATTGCCATTGCCACATGATCCACTTGTACAATAATGTGATTCCAACATATAGCCCAGATGTTCCTGAGTGGGGTAGTCTAGAACATAGCTGGTGCACAGTTACTTTAGTTTTTTCCTTTTCAGTAGCGCTTTATTATTTTACAGTAGTATTAGGTCCACAGTAAAATTAAGAAAATGCAGTTATCATGTACCGTTTTTCTCCAGACTGTACAACACCTCCTCAGCTAGCCGCATTCTGTACTAAAATAATGCATTTGTTACAACTAATAAACCTACATCATTAGCACATCATTATCACCATGGCATCTGGTCCCATCACTTCATGGGAAATAGATGGGGAAACAGTTGCTGACTTTATTTATTGGGGCTCCAAAATCACTGCAGATGGTGATTGCAGCCATGAAATTAAAAGATGCTTATTCCTTGGAAGGAAAGTTATGACCAACCTAGATAGCATATTGAAAAGCAGAGACATTACTTTGCCAACAAAAGTCCATCTAGTCAAGGCAATGGATTTTCCAGTGGTCATGTATGGATGTGAGAGTTGGACTGTGAAGAAAGCGAGCACCAAAGAATTGATGCTTTTGAACTGTGGTGTTGCAGAAGACTTTTGAGAGTCCCTTGGACTGCAAGGATATCAAACTAGTCCATTCTAAAGGAGATCAGCCCTGGGTGTTCTTTGGAAGGACTGATGCTAAAGCTGAAACCCAGTAGTCTGGCCACCTCATGTGAAGAGTTGACTCATTGGAAAAGACTCTGTTGCTGGGAGGGGTTGGGTGCAGGAGAAGAAGGGGACAACAGAGGATGAGATGGCTGGATGCCATCACCGACTTGATAGACGTGAGTCTGAGTGAACGCCAGGAGTTGGTGATGGACGGGGAGGCCTGGCGTGCTACGATTCATGGGGTCACAAAGAGTCAGTCGGACAAGACTGAGCAACTGAACTGATCACCCAAAGTATATAATTTACATTAGAGATCACTCTTGGTGTTGCATATTCTATGGGTTTGGAACCATGTATAATAATATGTATTCATTACAGCATAATATAGAATACTTTAACTTCCCTAAAAAATCCTCTCTTTTCCACCTATTCATCCCTCCCTCCTCTCAGCCTTTGACAATCACTGATCATTTTACTGTCTCCTCAATTTTGGTTCCTCCAAAATGTCATATAATTGGAACCATATAGTGTGCGACCTTTTCAGATTGGCCTCTTGGATTAGTAATGGGCATTTAAGGATCCTCCAAGTCTATCCATGGCTTTATAGTTCCTTTGTTTCTAAAACTGTTGAATGTGCTCGGTAATGTCTCACTCTTTACAGCTCCATGAACTGTAGCCCACCAGGCTCCTCCGTCCTTGGGATTTTATAGGAGAGAATACTGGAGTGGGTTGCAGTGTTCTTTTCTAGCTTTCACCTAAACACTGTAAAATAGGTTTGTCAATACCTATAAAAAATGTCTTGGATTTGATTGGTATCCCACTGAATGTATTGATAAGGTTAAGCAGAATTAACATCTTGATAATATTGAGTCTTACCTATCCATGCACATAACATACATCTCCATTTATTTACTTCTTGTTTCTTTATTGAGGCTTTTATAGTTTTCTTCATATAGATTTCATATCTTTTATCGTTAAATTTACCCCCAAGTATCTCTTTTTTAAGGGAAGCTAACCTAAATGGCTTTGTATTTTTAAATCAAAGTCTACTTCTTTATTGCTGGTAAATAGGAAAGAGGTTGACTTTTATGTATCAACCTTATATCCTGAAACCTTTCTCTCTAAAGACTGTGTCCTTGGACATGGCTCCCACTCTGGGAAATGTTGGCAGAAAAATTATTCCAAGGGCAGAGAAGGGGGTGAGGAGCCTCTGATTACCTGGGTTCAGCTTGCTAGTCAATTGGCATTCATGTCCTCTGAATGATCTCCCCTGACATTCACAACTACTATAGGTGATTCCAGTGTAAACAGGTCAAAAGTACGAAAAGTCACAATTAGAAAGATGAAATCCTGCCATTGCTTTCATATGTTTCTTCATTTTTTATCACCATCTTGTCATATCAATAAAATATATGTGCAGATACACACATGAAAATAACCAATAATATTCAATTATAATAAACATTTTCGAAACTATGAAGCCTAAACTCCTATATAAGACTAGGATAAACTATATTTGTATAGACCAAATAACAACTGATATTTTTGTACTTTGTTTGGCTTTTCTATCATGTATCAATGGACCCAGTAACTGTATTTTAACTTATTTTTTTCTTTCAAATAAACATAATAATAAAGACTTATCACCTGGACTTTTCATTTGGTAAGTTTGTAAAGAAAACAATGCAGAGTAGCTAAATTAATCACCTTAAATTATGCAGTGTTTGCATAAGAACAAAGGAATCACTCCACTTTTCAATATATGCTAGGTAACGACTATTAGCATATTCTGAATGTTTGTCTGATATCCTTCACTAGCAATGCTTATTTCAAAATTTTTCACAGAAATTGTTGCCTTTTATTTTCCTGCGATGTTGTGTTGAATCAACAGGAAGTGATTACCTTTGTATCATATTGTTTTGTTTCTTATTACTTTCCCGGTAAACGATCACAGGTGCCCCACTGCCTGCAAATTACCTTCTGACTAGGGCTTCCCAATCACCTTGATATATAGGGGCTTGTAACTGGGAATGACTCTTTGTTGAACAGAAGCTCATACCATTGGAACTCATCTGCAGTTATAAACATTACTCATTGAACCTGACTCACTAGATCACCACGTGTTTTTTTCCTTGACTGGTGATATTCGTATAGAGCAATAGATCCTCCAAAATGGTTTCTTGTATTTTAGCCACTAAAAAGAATTTAAGATGGAAATATAAAAATCGAGTTTATTAGGTAATTCCACAGAAGACTGAAAAATAAAATCCCTAAAAGAGTGGAACAAATAAACAGGCATGACATTCAAATTGTTTAAAAACATTTTCAAGTACATATGTGCATTTATAAGAAGAGCTGGTAAATTTTCTTGCATATCTTAACTACGTATATTCATTTGGGCTCAGTTGCTTATTTTCTTTCTTTCTTTTCTCAATTGTTCATTCATTCATTTGAACTTTCTTATATAACTATGTAATGCCTATTACAAGATATCAGGGCTTCCCTGGTGGCTCAGACGGTAAAGCATCTGCCTGCAATGCACGAGGCCCAGGTTCAATCCCTGGGTTGAGAAGATCCCATGGAGAAGGAAATGGCAACCCACTCCAGTATTCTTGCATAGAAAATTCCATGGACAGAGAAGCCTGGTGCAGGCTAAAGTCCATGGGTTGCAAAGAGTTGGACACGATTGAGTGACTTCACTTTCACTTTCTATTACAAGATATCAGTCTGTGTAAGAGTGTGTTCAGCCATGTCTGACTTGTAGTGACCCAATGGACTTTGTCCATGGAATTTTCCAGGCAAGAATACTAGACTAGGTTGCCACTTCCTACTCCAGGGGATCTTCCTGACCCAAAGATCAAACCCACATCTCCCATATTGACAGGTGGAAATTCTTTCCTGCTGTGCTTCCTGGGAAGCCCCAAAATGTACTAGAGTCCTACTGTTTCTCTAATGGGGCACAGTTCAGTTCAGTCACTCAGTCATGTCTGACTCTGCAACTCCATGAATCACAGCATGCCAGGTCTCCCTGTCCATCACCAACTCCCAGAGTTCACTCAAACTCATGTCCATCAGGTCAGTGATGCCATCCAGCCATCTTATCCTCTGTCATCCCCTTCTTCTCCTGCCCCTAATCCCTCCAAGAATCAGGGTCTTTTCAAATGANTGTCCATCACCAACTCCCAGAGTTCACTCAAACTCATGTCCATCAGGTCAGTGATGCCATCCAGCCATCTCATCCTCTGTCATCCCCTTCTTCTCCTGCCCCCAATCCCTCCAAGAATCAGGGTCTTTTCAAATGAGTCAGCTCTTCACATGAGGTAGCCAAATTATTGGAGTTTCAACTTTAGCATCAGTCCTTCCAAAGAAATTCCAGGGTTGATCTCCTTCAGAATGGACTGGTTGGATCTCCTTGCAGTACAAGGGACTCTCAAGAATCTTCTCCAACACCACAGTTCAAAAGCATCAATTTTTCAGTGCTCAGCTTTCTTCATAGTCCAACTCTTACATCCATACATGACCATTGGAAAAACCATAGCCTTGACTAGACAGACCTTTGTGGGCAAAGTAATGTCTCTGCTTTTCAATATGTTATCTAGGTTGGTCATAACTTTTCTTCCAAGAAGTAAGCATCTTTTAATTTCATGGCTGCAATCACCATCTGCAGTGATTTTGGAGCCCCAAAAAATAAAGTCAGCCACTGTTTCCCATGAAGTGATGGGACCAGATGCCAAATGGGGTACAAGGGTACTTAAAAACAAAATTATGTGAAGTTACAATTATAATGCACCTTCAAGGACACAATTCTAGACCTACTGAATGAAAAGTTAGGGAAGTGGGCCCAACATCAGTATTTATGACAAACCTCTTCTGTGGTTCCCATGAATGTTCTAATCTGAGATATTCACCTGCAGTTGAGGACATATGATATCTGGCCTCCAAGTGCTCATATTTCATTGGAGTATCTGATTATTTAAAACAATTAGGAAAACATTAAGAGGTTTATAAATATTTGGACGTTTCATTAACCAGTTCCTACACAATGATATTTAACATCTTGCAGTGATAATTCATCCTTCTAACTACCTGATTATGATGATCTAGGTACCTGTGAGACTTTTTATGTTAGCTAATAAAGTGCTATTTTTTTCAACATTTAGTATATTATATGGTACTTCTATTCAACTATACATTATGAATTTTCCCTACTGATTTTGTAAAGATAATGTGACTTTCATAAATTCCTGTCTACATTGAAATCAAAAACACTGAGACATTAGATCATCACCACGGTTTCATAAATCTGTTTTCTTCATTCACCACCAATCCAATGTATATTGAATGTGTCTCTGCTATATTTAAAATGTGAGGTACTGGGACATTAAGGATAGAGCTCATGATTTTAGAGTGTTTACTGACAGGGAAATAAATATGAAAATATGGAAAGATAAGTGTTAGTCACTCAGTCATGTCTGACTCTTTCAGACCTCATGGACTATAGCCAGCCAGGCTTCTCTGTCCATGAAATTCTCCAGGCAAGAATACTGGAGTGGGTAGCCATTCCCTTCTCAAGGGGATCCTCCCGACCCAGGGATTGAACTTAGGTCTCCTGCATTGCAGGCAGATTCTTTACCATCTGAGCCATCAGGGAAGCCCCAATGCTACAAATAGATTTTGTTAAATGAACAGGCAAAACCCAGACTTTGAAGGCCATAGCTATCCATAAGCATGAACATGATAAAGGAGTACTTTACGGGACAACAGCAAGTTTGTAGGATATAGAAAGAAGAATGGAGAAACAAGGAACCCTTGGAAAGGGGATCTGTCATCAACAAAGGGGCAGACACAGAAAGTACGTGGCTGTATCGACAAGACTGGCTCCATTGGAAAATTATTGTGGGAAATAGTAGAGATTTAGGTAAACATTAATACTCTGAATATTTTTATGGTTTGTTCCTCAAGTGACTAAAAGGTTGAATAGCTCCGCTGCCACCCCTATGGAAAGTCATCACTGACTAAACATCACTACTGGTAAGTTCTCAGAGGCTATGGTTCAGCAGATACATGGTTATATCTACAGCTACATTTCACACATTTCAGACTCTAAACTAATTTAATAACTAATTAAACTTCAGAATGTTATTTATATTTTCATTATATGATACATTTTATTTTTAAAGAAAATTTATATTATATGAAATACTGGCATCTCAGAATTAAAAATAAACATTTATTTTAGCTTCAAGCTATGACTCATGGAATTAATCATCATAAATTCAGGAATGTAGACATTTTTATGATTTAAGAGGAAGATTCAATTTTTCTTCTTCTACATGTTTTTTCTTCCTACACTCAAAATTGATGATGAAGATTTTATTTCTGGTGAGGAGAAAAGAATGGTGAATTTATATGTTTTGAGTATGAACTGTGACTCTGGAACTCTCTTCAGGTATATTATTTTTCCACATGTTCTTCATGAGAGAGAAAGCTCAAAGTTTAAGTAATGCTTTCCAGATGAGAAATCAGCAGAAGCCAAAATGTAACCAAGGGCTTCCTGACAGAATGCCACAGAATTATTACTTCAAGTAATGACGTCCTGGGACCTTGTGGGCCGTTAGGAGAGTCTTGTGATATTGTGAAAGAAAGAGACAGGGAGGGGTCTGGGATGGTAGATAGAGAGAGAGAGACAGGGAGAAGGAGAGGAGAGGAGGAGGTGGAGAGAGGAACAGAATTATAAAATAGGTATTACCCTCTCTATGGATTTGGGGGCACAGATCAGATAGATCTAAAGAGAAGGTAGTTGTGTTTATGCATCATTAAACATGCTTCAGACTTAGACGGTTTTATTTCCATGTCTCTCTCTCTCTTTTTTTTTTTTTTTTGCATTTTTTATTGCTTATATCTATTTCTAGTGTTTCAATGTGATCTACAATTTCAAAAGACCCGTCTTTCTGCGTTGTGTGTGTGTGTGCTTAGTTGCTCAATCATGTTTGACTCTTTGAAACTCCATGAACTGTAGCTGGTCAAGCTCCTCTGTCCATGGAATTTTCTAGGCAAGAATATTGGAATGGATTGGCATTTCCTACTCCAGGGGATCATCCCAACTGAGGGATCAAACTTGTATCTTTTGTGTCTCTTGCATTGGAAGGTGGATTGTATTACTATGCTATCTGGGAAGCCCCAGTGTTTCTAGTCAATATATTTAATAACCACACTGACAGTCATAGCTTTTCCAGGGCATTTGTGAAGACCAAATGATAATGGACTTTTAGGCTTTCAGCTTAACTACTCCATTCAGAAAAAAATGTACTGCAACAGCATTGTACAGAGAAAAATAAAGTATAAACTTCAAAAAAAGACTTATCTGGGGGATGAAATTCCAATGGTGATGATGTCCTTGATAACAGAACTATTGGCAGTTATTTAGTATTTATTAAGCATAATGAGGAATGCTTTAGGTTAAATCACTAATCCTCACACTAAATCCTCACATCGACTGACTATGGAAGTTATTTATATTATCCCCTTTTTTTTTAAATCAAAGAGGGATTTCAAGAACAGAAAGGTTAAGAAGATTGCCCAAGGACAGATGGGTATGATAGAGTCAGTATTTAATCTATGCAATTAGAATTCAGAGTCTGCTGTCATGATTACTACCTTCTGAGCTTCTGATTCCTTGCAAGTAAATTGAGGAATATACTGCCAAAGAGCCTGAAATTGATTTGGGGAGAATATCTGCATCTTGATAGTGTGGTATCAGAAAAAATTCACTTTCTCTTGACCAGTTTAGGTTCTAATCACATTGGAATCAAAGTTCTTACTATAATCAAGAAGAGGTCAGAAAGCTGGTAGATAATCACAGGTTATGAAAGTGTTAAATGTTCAGTCATGTCCAGCTCTTTGCAACCCCATGGTCTGTAGCCTGCCTGGCTCCTCTGACCATGGGATTCTCCAGGCAAGATTACCAGGGTGGGTAGACATTTCCTTCTCCAGGGGGTCTGCTAGACCCAGGGATGAAACCTGTGTCTCATGCATTGAGTCTTCCCTGGTGGCTCACATGGTAAAGAATATGCCTGCAATGCAGGAGAACTGGGTTTGATCCTTGGGGATGATCAACTGGGAGAAGGGAATGCCTACCCACTCCAGTGTTCTTGCCTGGAGAATTCCATGGACAGAGGAGCCCGGTGGGTTACAGTCCATGGGGTCGCAAAGAGTTGGACACAACTAAGCAACTAACACTTTCACTTTCAACCATAGGTAACCAAATGATCTTACTTTAAAAGCTGAGGGCTCAGTATTTTGTCCAAAAGAATAAAGAGTAAGAAACAGAAGTCTGAGATTTATCTTGATGCAAGTGGTCATTATCTGGTTATGATCTTTCTGCAGGGTATCAAATACCAATGCCATTACCCATGGCTGATCTATGACTGCTTTGACCAATATAGTATGGTAGAAGTGATGGTATATCCATTTCTTCCCTGGACTTAAGAGGACTGGAAGCTTCTGGATTAGTATATATGAGCTCTGAGCCTTCAGGTAAGTGGTTTAATTACTGTGATAGAGACCACATAGAGATGCTCTGAGATGGAACGTGCTTTTGATGCATCTGAGCCCAGTTCCACAGCTCTTCTCATTGAGGCACTGGGCATATGAGTGGACTCAGTTTTGAATGATTCCACTTGCCAGATGAATGCTACTAGGTAACTAAGTTAGAGTCACATGGATCAAGAAATTGTCAGATTTGTGCTCTACTACTTTCCTTCCAAAATCACTGTTGTTCTGAAAGCTCTTTGTTGGGAAAGTTTGCAATGACATTCGAATTTGGAGTACACATATACAGAAACAGATAAATATGTGTATGCACACACACGCACACACACACATATATATATATATTCAAATCCACATGCATACACATATATATACATTCATAAATACATATGAATAAACACACAGGCATGTTTATTTCTCACAGGGAAATAGAAGATGGGTGGCTTTCTAAATTTACCCCTAACTCTATTAAATTTAGATTATATATTTCTAGCAAGATGTCCATCAGCACCTGACATAGGTCTTAAGAAGTTGAATGTTGGGAGTGGGGTGTTGATTAGTATTCCCCACGCTAAGTTGAAAGTCTTTCTTTAAAGCAGGCATGTATCTTTGTCTATGCCAGGTGATGTGGTTTGTTTCCTTCCACTGAAGCTGTAAGCAACAATATACGTTTTCATGTGCTCTTCCCTTCAATAGTTCTCATATTGCAAGGTCCAATAGATAATGTTTGTTTTCATCTCATCAGCAGCAAATTGACCACAGTGTACTGTTCTTACCTTTCCCAAAGACTCCATTTGCCTCTCTCACTTATGTTTCATATTGTCATCACACGAATTTCCTTATTGCCATTATCCAAATTTATTTATAGTTTTTGGCAACTGTTTGTTCTTTTCCACTAGAATAAAAGCTTCACAATGCCAAAGATTTTTGTTTGTTGTATTTTCATTGTATGTTCATTGGCTAAAATAATCCCTAGTCGTTTTCAATAAATATTTGTTAAATGAATCAAGTGCCACAAAACCCACAAGACTTCATCATAGTGTTGAGGTTTTTTTTTTTGAATAAAATTAAAATTAGGTTCTAAAATAAATAAGTTACTACATTCCATTTATTTTCTTTGGATAAAGGAGAAGGCGATGGCACCCCACTCTAGTACTCTTGCCTGGAAAAATCCCATTGATGGAGGAGCCTGGTGGGGTGCAGTCCATGGGGTTGCTAAGAGTCGGACACGACTGAGCGACTTCACTTTCACTTTTCACTTTTATGTATTGGAGAAGGAAATGGCAACCCACTCCAGTGTTCTTGCCTGGAGAATCCCAGGGATGGGGGAGCCTGGTGGGCTGCTGTCTATGGGTTTTCACAGAGTTGGACACAACTGAAGCGACTTAGCAGCATCTGTAACAAAGTACCACAAACTGGGTAGCCTAAAATGAGATTATTGTCTCATAGTTCTGAAAACTAAAAGGTCTGAAATCAAGATGTTGGTAGGATTGGTTTCTCCTGAGGGCTGTGAGAAATGGATCTCTTTCAGATCTCTCTCTTTGGCTTGTAGATGACTATTTTCATGCCCATATCATATTCTCTCTGTATTTTTAAATTATCTTTCCTCTGTAGTATCTCCATGTCTACACTTCTTCTTTTTATAAAGAAATCAGTCATATTGTATTAAGGGTCACCCAATGATGCTCAGTTGCTCAATCATATCCTACTCTTTGCAACCCCACAACTGAAGTGACTTAGCAGCATCAAATCCTGAGGCTAGGAATTCAACCTATGAATTGGGGGTGGGGGATACATTGACCCAAGACACTAAGTAAAATAATTCATTTCAGTTCACTTCAGTCACTCAGTCATATCCAATTCTTTGCAACCCCATGGACTGCAGCTTACAAGGCCTCCTTGTCAATCACCAACTCCCAGAGCTAGTTGAAACTCATGCCTATCAAGTCAGTGATGCCATCCAACCATCTCATCCTCTGTCATTCCCTTTTCTTCCTGCCTTCAATCTTTCCCAGCATCAGGATCTTTTCAAATGAGTCAATTCTTCACATCAGGTGGCCAAAGTATTAGAGTTTCAGCTTCAGCATCAGTCCTTCCAGTGAATATTCAGGACTGATTTCCTTTAGGATGGACTGGTTTAATCTCCTTGCAATCCAAGGGACTCTCAAGAGTCTTCAACACCACCATTCAAAAGCGTCCGTTTTTCAATGCTCAATTTTCTTTATATTCCAACTCTCACATTCATACATGACTACTGGAAAAACCATAGCTTTGACCAGAAGGATCTTTGTCAACAAAATAATGTCTCTGCTTTTTAATATGCTGTCGAGCTTTTTTGGTCATAGCTTTTCTTCTAAAACGAACAAGCATCTTTTAATTTCATGGCTGAAGTCACTATCTGCAGTTATTTTGGGTTCAAATAAAACTTTGTGTGCACTAGGACTCAGAGACCCCCACAGAGACTGAGACATATCTGTCTTTGAGTGTTTGAGTATCTCCTGTGGAGGCATGGGCCAGTGGTGGCCTTCTGCAGGGGCAGGGACTCTGGGTACAGCTGATCTGGGTCACATAGCATGCGGCATTAGTCCTCTTCGAGGAGATCACCATTAACCCCACGATAGAGCCACTGAGCATATGACCCACGAATTGCAGAACAATTATACCAAATAAGTTCCTGCACTCTTAAGAAAGTTTTAGGACTCACAATAGATTTTCCAAACTTGGGAATCTGGCAAATGGACTGAGATCCCAAGGAATTTGACTTTGGAGGTCAGTGGGATTTGATTACAGAACTTCCACAGGAGTGAGGAAACAGACTCTTGGAGGGCACAAACAAAACCTTTGCACACATGGACCAGGAGAAAGGAGCAGTGACCTGACAGAAGATTGACCCAGACTTGCCTATAATTGTCCAGGAGTCTCTGGTAGAGGCGTGAGTAGACAGTGGCCTGCTGGAGGGTCAAGGGCACTGAATATAACAATGTGTGCACAAGACCTTTTGAAGGAGGTCATCATTATTTTCATTCAGTTCAGTTCAGTCACTCAGTCGTGTCCGACTCTTTGAGACACCATGAATCACAGGACGCCAGCCTTCGCTGTCATTTACCAACTCCTGGAGTTCACTTAGACTCATATCCATTGAGTCAGTGATGCTATCCAGCCATCTCATCCTCTGTCATCTCCTTTTCTTTCTGCCCCCAATCCCTCCCAGCATCAGAGTCTTTTCCAATGAGTCAACTCTTCGCATGAGGTGGCCAAAGTACTGGAGCTTCCGCTTCAGCATCATTCCTTCCAAAGAAATCCCAGGGCTGATCTCCTTCAGAATGGACTGGTTGGATCTCCTTGCAGTCCAAGGAACTCTCAAGAGTCTTCTCCAAACCACAGTTCAAAAGCATCAATTCTTCGGCACTCAGCCTTCTTCACAGTCCAACTCTCACCCCCATACATGACCACAGGAAAAACCATAGCCTTGACTAGACGGACCTTAGTCGGCAAAGTAATGTCTCTGCTT